>JAXQQM020081138.1:0-27637 GCA_034641835.2 Pinus albicaulis
AGCGGGAAACAAGACTCTTTGGTGACCCCTTGGGTCCGGTGGGAGAAAATTGTTGTCCCGAAAGGGATGGGAGGATGGGGATTGAAAAATATTTTTTTCTTTGCTCAGGCCCTGGCTGCAAAGAGTGGGTGGAGGCTTATCAATGTTGATAGTCTTTGGACTCAGGTGATCAGTCAGAAATATATTGCTCCATTCTCTATTGTGGATTGGATAAGGAATCCTAGAAAATCCTTTGCTGGTGGCTCGGTGATTTGGAAGGCACTTGTTAAGTCATTTCATATTTTGGAAACAATTCTGGCTTGGGATGTGGGTAGTGGCAGGAAGCTCCGGGTTGGTGAGGACCCTTGGTTGGGCAGTGAAATACAACACCTCCTTCCCAGGCGTACAGTTGAAGCTTTAAGGCTGAGGGGGATTACTTTTCTCTCCCAACTTGCTGATCCGATTAGGAGAAGGCTGGGCATTCAGCCTTGGATTTTGGCCTCTTCCCTAGGGCTGGATGAACAAGACGAGAGGGCTTTGGCTGCTTATATTTGTGCTTTAAAACAGGCTCATATTTTGTTGCAGGATAGGGAGGATATGATTGCTTGGGATTATGATTATTCGGGGATCTATTCCCCCAGGGCTGGTTACTCAAAACTTAGTTCTGGGGCTGTCTTGGGTGAGGAGCGGTGGTGGTGGAAAAAACTCTGGAAACTACATTGCCCTCCTAAGACTCGCCTTTTTATGTGGTGTGTCCTTGAAAATAAAGTCCCCACTTGGGATGTGCTACAACACAGAGGTTTTCAGGGTCCAGGTTGGTGCAGTTTGTGTCACTCTGATGTGGAATCTGTCAATCATCTCTTCCTCAGTTGTCCTTTCATTAGAGGTGTCTGGCTGGAATGTTCCAGATTATTGGGGTTTCTTTGCAGATGGGAGGGTGTATCTATGTCTCATGCATGGGATTCGTGGTGGGGGTCCTATGCTGAACAGAATATAAAAGCTTTGCCTCTCCTTGTCATCTGGGGCTGTTGGTTGGCACGTAATCGGCTACTATTTGATGGGACGGTTAGCACTCCAGAGATCGTTGGGGCAATGACCATTGGACTGCACTCTGCTTTCCCTATCCACATTCGGGCTGCCAATCAGAGGGAGGTCCTACTGTTGGATATTGATAGGAGGAATCCTTGGGGTTTTTTTGATGGGGCTATGCAGCAAAATGTCTGTGGTGGGGGGGCTCTGCTGTATCTGTCGGATGCACATTGGTTTGAGATCTCGGCTGGGCTTGGCGTAGGTACATACAATTTTGCTGAAATGATGAGCCTCAAGATCCTTCTGATGTTCGCGGTGGAGAAAGGTTGCCGAGTGCTAAATTTCTTTGGGGACTCCTTGAATGTGATTAATTGGATTAATGGTATTCAGCAGTGCAGAGTTCATCATCTTCAAAATCTGCTCTGTTCCATTAAGGAGATCCTCCGCTCGCTAGATTCTTTCTCCTGCCTGCATATATATCGAGAGAATAATGGTTTTGCTGATCAAGCCTCAAAGAGGGGGCTTCTGCAGGTTGAAGGTCTCTGGAGAATTCGTGAACATCAGGATGGAGGCACTACTGAGTTTTTCCATCCTTCCTTATTTGACTGAGAGGTTAATGGTCTCCTTAGTTGGCCTGATCAAAACTTGCATTCAGAGAGGCTAACACATGGTGGTTCTTTAACACAAATGTTTTTGTGAAGTTGGACGTGGATTCCCACTGGGCTACACTGTCAAATTGCTCAATGGGCGGTCTGCGGTGGGATGGATCTTTCCACAGATTCGACACCTATCAGATATGGACTGTTTTTGGTGTGCGTTTTCTTTTTCTACAACTGGAACGTGGTTTACTTGTAATGGCCGATTTCCATTTCTATACAGCCTACACAGAAGCAGCGCAGGCAAATGCAAGAATCACATTTGTGCCTGGCTACAGCGTGTTTGTCATCCTTCAGAACATTATGGAGGACATGACACCTTTTTTACTTCAGGATGAAACATTCGTTTGCTTGCTGAGGGCCGATATGGTATATCTGGAGGGTTGTTGATATTGTTAACGGGTTGTCATTCCTGAAGAACACTTTCACATTTTTTTAGATGTTGAAGACTGTATATTTCTCTGGTATCCTTGTCGGTTCTCAATGATGGGCTACAGCAGCGGGCTGATTTAATTAAAATACAGAGTCCCTGGGCGGTGCTCTATACAGACTGTGGACTTTAATTTGTTGGCAGTTTCCTGTTATGGCTCGAGTGAGTGACTCAGACAGAGCCACTTTAACTGAAAGGGTTGAATTTATATTTCTTGGCAGTGGACTTGGTCTGTGCCTTAGTAGAGAAGTTTTTTGCTTAGTTATGACTTGAAAATACACAAAAGGGACTTATTGACAGTTTCTGGTTTTTTGAACAGCTTGTATAAGCCTGACAACTGGATCTGCATAGGCTATGTTAGACTCAGTAACTGACTCTTGTAAACAAACTTTGGGGTTTGTTTTTTCTGAACACACATCTATGTGTTTCACATTGTAATTTTGTACACATCTGCTGAAATAAAATTACGCTTTTCTCGAGGAAAAAATAATATTAAATTAAGTTAAATTAAAAATATTTATAAAATTGTAAAAAAAATATTTTCAGTAATTTAAATATTGTTTATTTTTCCGTTAATAACAAAAGTTTAAATGAATACTATAAATAGAATTTAAAGTTGATTTTTGACTTAAAGTAGAATTAAATTTATTTTTTAAAATTAAAACAATTAAAAAATTGTTAATATTACAATATATCCATAATAATAAAGTTTAACTTTTAACTATGCGTTGGTAATTAAAATAAAATTTAAAATGTCTACTAAATTAATTTATAATTAATAAATTAATAAATATTTATCTATGATTATAAGTAAGCACAGTAACTATTGCAATTAGAAAAATTATTATTTTGATTAATAAACCATGGACATAAACATGGTATGAGAAACATGATTTTTTCTTTACTCGCAGTGCGTTGACTAGTTTTGTCCTGCATTCGTCAATTGAGTTAGTGTGTTGACTAGTTCTGTCATGCGCTTATCAATTCAGTATTTTGATTCTAAAAACAATATATGCAAATTTATGAAGCTCGAAATCTTTTACTTGTAACGAAACATTCCTTGCTATGGGAGTCCAAAGGCAGCAAAAGCTATGGTTGCTATTCAACTTGTACGAACAATGTAACTGGAATCATGATTTTTCAATTAACACAACGAAATCTCTGATCGCTGATAGGTCATTAAAGTTCTCCATGTCAAAGAAAAAGGCAACCATATAAGTTGAGAGGATGGCGGAAATCCACATAAGTTCAGGGGAAGATCAAATTTGCAATTGAAAGACAGAATTAACAAATGCTCAGGTATAATGTAAAACCCAATAAATCCAAGTAGCAATACTAAGAATGAGCAATGAGAGAATGGTGAATACATAATACCAGCTAGTATCTTGTCGGGGCAGAAGCCACCGCTATATTTTCAGGATTTCACGTCATGGGACCGATCGATTGTGACATGAATATTAAAGTTTTCCTCATACTTTGTATCTAATGGTGGACTTGCTCCCAAGCTAAAATGGTTTGCAGTACACTTGTGACCAGGAAGACAGATCCTACAATCAAAGATACTACTAACCATGGCTTTGAGAAAAACATTTTCACTCCTTCAGCGAACCAGATTTTATAGCTTCCGTAGAATTTTATGACTTCATCGATAGCAGTGTCGATTGGTCCATATTTATCCTTTTGATATTGTTCAAGTCCTTCCCTCATTTTATTCCAGATATCGGCCACTTCTTGGTCAGTGCCTAAGTGATGCTGGATTATACCACGTTTTTTCAGCACCTCAACGTCCTCGGCTGTGTTGATCAACTGGTCCATTAATTCCACATAGCACTTTATCGGTTTCATCTGATCACGGAGAACGAATAACTCGTAAGCCACCAAATTTCTCATAACAGCGTCTGTTCTGTTGTCGATTTCAATTCTGGGTAAGTGAAGCGTCCCGGTTTTGCCATCGAAACGAATTTTGTCGAACGGCCCTTTGAGTGCAGCGAACTTCACTCCTTTGTTATCCAGAGATACTGCTCTTGCAGGGAGGTTGTTTTTGTCCTTTCCCATTTCACTGCTTTGAGTGCGATCTGTCCTTTGCGAAGAGCTGATAATATTTTTATAGACAAATCCTAAAATATGTGAACTTTCAACAGGAAATCTAACCGAATCCTCCCTGTAATGCATGTCCGGGAAAGGGGACAGACGGTGAAAAGCTTTTTTCAGAATTGAGTCGAGGTCTTGATTAGTACCTGTTCGGGCTTGAAGCATCATGTCTTGAAGCATCTGGTCCTTTTCTGTACCTGCCTTCTGTTGAGATATCTTTTCCTTTCCTTTACCTGCGTTTTGTGTCATATCTTGATATGTTTGCTTCATAGCTTGATATGTTTCTTCCTCCCATTGGATGATCTTCTTTAACGCAAACAGGGGTATTTGATTTTCCAGCTTCATAATATCCTCCCGAACTCTGAATGGCTGTAGCAGTCGTTGAAATGAGCGAGTTGCATTCTTTTCAAGCTTTAACATCTTTTCCGGATTTGGAAATAGGTTGATCTCCGTGAAACTGAGATACTTTTCAAATTCTGACAGGGGGGAGATCTCTCTGAAAGAATTTTAAAACAAAACCAGAAGCAAAAAGTCTATATTATTTCATTTTTTTATGTCTATATTACTCAAACTCTTCCATGCTGGAAACCATAAGAAATAGATGTAAAAAGCTACTCCATCCATCTTAACTCAGGTGGGTTGTATGTAAATAGTTTGCAACGATCCATATATAAAATAAACCAAGCGACATGGATTTAATGGGGAGAAATCTAGACTGAAACGGAAACCCATACCTCAGTACTTGCAGAAGGAATATGCCATCCAGAGCCATCGTCTTGCCTAATCCTTTGGGAACAGGATCGGTGGTGTTCGGATAGTACCATTGCCAAATCTTATTATTAAATTGATCGTCCATCATTCTGCCGACCAGCTTCGCCTGAAAATCGCTGACTCTATGGGGAAATCTGTGACGAAGGAGCTGTTCTTTAATTTGTTCAGACTTGTCAAGATGGGACTGACTTAAATTGAAAGGGCCGAGAGAAACTGTATCCGGCTTATAAGCTTTCAGCTTCTGTGTTAGCAGATCAGGCGGTATATGGGTTATCTCAGATTCAGATTCAGGGTCGCCCATCCCAGCGTCGGCTGAAGACTCAATCCCGTGTTCTGCCATGATCCGGCAAGGCTGCGATCGTTCTGGTTCAAGGCTTTTTAGCTACGTGGAAAACCGAGACGAATGTGATCAGAAATTTAGAGATCCAGTGCTCGAAAGGCATGGGCGAGGGTGGCCCTGACAGTAAAATAGAGCACATTAATAAGCTCGATGATTTCGAAAATTGTTAATGCCCTCCTGGCACGGGGAATGCTTTTATAGTGGTTATCCTGAGAGGGTCTAGGTGAAGCGGTTCTTTATTTAACTCTAGAGGCTGCGTTGGAAAGGTTGCAGGAGGTTTGGTTTTTACAAGTCACCGCCTTCTAGTCTCTAACAAGACAATGTAACTTTTCATGGAAGTCACAGCCTTGATAAATAGAAAATGCGAAATTTACAAAGAAAAAAAACATCTGAAAAAATGAAAAAGACATACTTTTACCCATAAATCGTACACCAAGGAAAAAAAATAATAACTATTAAACTAACTATTTTTATTTTATTTCTACTTTGAAAAGTTGAAAATAAAATTTCATGATTAATGGGTTCGAGATTTTCGTTACTAACTACATTCACACTAATGACAAAAATTTCCACTAAACCCAAACTCAATAAAGAATTAAAACATCTGAAAAAAAAAAAAGGAACGAGAAGTACTTTTACCCATAAATCGTACACCCTAGATTTTAAGGGAAAAAAATAGAATAAGGAATGAGAAGTACTACCCATAAATCTTACACCCTAGATTTAAGGGAAAAAATAGAACAAGGAACGAGAAGCATTGCATCATAAATCGTACACCCTAAATTTTAAGGGAAAAAATAGAATATCATCCGACTTTCAGCGATTCTACCCGTAAATCGTACATACTATTATGAAAAAAAATATATCATCTGACTCAGCAACAAGATCATGTGATCTTCATGAGTTGTCCATCCCCAAAGAAGGACAGAGTGGCCGTCAGAATCTCGAACTTTCTGTATAGAAGATACATTCTACATTTATAATGATATTGCCCGTCTCCCAATAAAAAATATAAATATTTTCCTTTATTCACGGTGGGTATCAGTTTGCTTTCAATAATACAGAGTCACATTCTGCAATTCCTTCCAGTTTTTGTATTTATGCAGTGATCAGTGTAAGTTATGTCTCAGTTTGTCTATTATTTGTGGGTTCTCGCCACTACTTTGTCATATCCAGAGGTGTAAATTTTTGAGGTAGAAATTAAAAGGAGAGCAGAATCGATCAATCGAATTATTAAACAGTGTACCATCTTTACTTTTTCTGTACATATGCCTCTCTCAGTTTTGGCACCCGAGTCTCTAAACCATGTTAAAACTCGATTAAGATGCTCGTCATTTCCAGTGTATAATTACTTTGAGGATATGGCCAGCCCTTGACCTTCCCCTTGACAATGTATATATGTATGTAGAGAGTCAATTATGTATGTATGGAGTTGGTTTTAGGTATACATTGTTTTGCTCAGGATTAGATCATAAAACGTGTGGAAACCACATCTTAAATACTTAATTGTTAGAGCACATGCTACTGAATTGTTAGACCACTCTCAAATTGTCCGCACGAAATATATAATATCTCAAATTGTCTGCACGAAATATATAATATCTTAAATGATTAGAAAAATATAAAGAATCTATGATTTAAGGTTTCGAGTAATTTTTTTTTTTTTTAATTCAGTTAAATTTCCAGAAAATGTGAAGTTTCAAAATTTTTAATTTTTATAGCAGGTTTGAATTCATTTAAAAATTCCTAAATATGTTGAGAACTCATATTTATAAAACATGTAAAAATTCTGAAAACATGTTAAGAATAGAGATTTACTTTAGGCCGTTTAGCTTTTAATATTTAAATTAAAAATGGTGTTTTCAAAAAAATTATGTTATATAAAAAATTGGTTGAAAATTAGTTTTTTTAATAATATTGAAAAATATATATTTATTTTTTAAAGTTGAACATTAAATTTGATAATTAATAATGGATAATAGTAAATTGTCATAGTCATTTTTTAACAGTGACTAATAAATTGACATATAAAGAGTAGAAATTATGGTGGACCAATAATAGATTTGTTATTAAGTATGACTATTTGGATTTTAATTTTGAATTTATTATTAAGTAAGTATGATTATTTTCAAAAAATTTAATTTTTCAGTATCAAAATTAATAATAAAAATAATATTGTATAAATATGGAAACATTATGATAAAAAACATCTACACAAGTTGTGTATTATAGAGAAATTACAATAAAACTTTCAAATGAGAGTGGTCTAACATTCATATCTTTTTGGATTCTTGTGAGAAATATTCATTTAGTATAATCTTTTTTTTTCTTTTTTTCTTTTTTATATATCTGTGGTGAGAAATATTCGTATGGTACAATTAATGTACTAAGACCTAATAAATTTTCAAATTAGAGTGGTCTAACATTCAATTTTTTCTTTCTGATGAGAAATATTCATTTAGTACCATCTTTCTTTTTTTTTTTTTTTTTTTTGGTGGACCCTATATTTTTTTAAACAGACTATATATTAAAAAAAACAAAAAAAAAAGACTGAGCTGCTTTCATGAGCAAAATAAACTGCAGACCTGGTTTCTTTTTTGATATTATTACTGCATACTTGGTTTCATTTTGGACGTTATTACTATAAAATGATTAGCTGAGGCCAAGGGGGAGACCAAATTCAGGGAAAAGAAATGCTCAGCGTGAATGCAACGACCTAGGACCTAAACGTGGACGTTGAGTTTGACGAGAAAGGAATATTGCTTTGGTGAACCTTTGTGTTTATGCCGATCTGTGTTCATAGCAAAAAAAAGCCGCATGCACCTTTTCTTTTTAGGCGATGTTACTGTACGCGTAGTTTGAAGAGGTTACAATTTTGTGTCAGAAATAATAGAAATTTTGGAACATTATGAGAGGAATTTTTGAAAATCAAGTTTACAGTTGTTTAGTTTTAAGATTTTAGATCTCTTATTTTTTTAAAAATTTAGTAAAGCCTTCACAGGGTTTTTAAATATTTCTAAACTTATTTTTGATATGAAAAATAACTATATAAATACTTGAACTGTGAAATTTTTGAAACAAAATTGCTGAATTCCAATCAGAAACTTGAAATCTAAACTAAATTATGTCCTCCATTAACAACACATATTACTGTATACTTGTATTTTTCAATACCCTTATTATGATTTGATTCACAGAGCCCAAAATGGAAACAAACTTCACGGAGAGGGATTGTCCAGCGAGAATGGAACAACCCATGCCCTACATGTGGACCGTGAGATATTCGAGTTTATTTCAGGTTTATTGCAAATAATATTGATTTGGAGAGCCTTAATTTTTATGCCAATCGTCTTCAAAACCCACAAAAGGACTACATACCTATTCGCTCTTTTGACGTTATTACTGCATATTTAGTTTCTTTTTCTACGTTACTTTGACCAAATTGAGGACCAACTTCAGGGAAAGGAAATGCTGAGCGATAATGTAATTATGTAATGACTCAGTACCTTAATGTGGACCCTAAGATATTTTGTCAAATTTATAATCTTTAATTGGCCCAAAAAAGAAAATTGCTTTGGACAACCTTTATTCTAGAAACTGCATACCTAGTTTCTTTTTCGACATAATGATTACTGTATACGCACTTTTTTTAAGACATTATTATGATTTATTGACTGAGCCCAAAGTGGCTATCAACTTCTGAGAAAGGAAATGTTCAGCGAAAATTGAACCGCTCAAGCCCTAAATGTGGCCCAACTTCACTGAGTAAGCACAACGATAATGGAACAACTCGGGTTAAACGTTAATAAAACTGATTTTTCATAGATAAATAAACACATTCTAACAAAATAAACACAATCTAATAGAATATTTTCAATTTAAAAATCAATCATGAGTATGGTGGATTGAAGTTGATTGAGTTTGACCATTGTCAATAATTCATGTAATCACATATTAATGTTACTTTAATTTAACAATGTTATATTAATGTTGACCACTATTGACTAAGATTAAGCATGTTTGATTATGATTGACCATAGTTATTTATGGGTTGCTATATTAATCATGTGTTAATTATGGTTATCTAAGGTTGATAGATGATCATGGGTGGTCATGGTTGATTATCCTTGACCTTGTTAAAGATAGCTTATGATAGCTAATTAAAGTTGATGACTCACTGTGGTTGACTATTATCAATCATCTTGAACAAATTCAACTATAGCTAATGGTTGACCATAAACTACAATAGTTTACTATTGTCAACTATTAATAATATATTCAATCATATAATAATATAGTCAACCTTATTATTAATATTATTATTATTGAACATAAATAAATCTTGATTCATGTGACCTACCAATTCAATTATAGTTGATGGTTGACCATAATTATATGCAAGCTACAATAATTGACTTTTGCCAACTATTAATAGTAATATATTCAATCATATAATATTAATGATACTATATTCAACCTTATTATTAATATTATTATTAATAAAAAAATAAATCTTGAGTGTGACCTACCAAGGTTAATCTCAGTTGATTAACCTTGACAATGTTTAACTATAGACTACTAAGGTTGACTATTATTCAACATGTTTAATATAAAATAAATTAATGCTATTATTATTATTAGTCAACCTTACTAATATTAATATTATTTGGAGAGATTGAGTGAGGAAATTGACCCACACTAATCATTATTTGTAGTAGACATTTAGAGGTCTAGAGCATGACTCATCATTAAGACTGAATGGTTGAGAGAAGGAAGAGAGGAGATGATATATACTTATACAAAAAAGAAGAGAATAAAAGTAGATAGATGAAAAACCCTAATCATAAAATATTAAAATCCTAAAAAACTGAAAAAGACATATAAATGATTAAATAATTAATAGACGAGTATATTATTATCAATGTAATGATTTGTAAGAATATGGTATCCATATAAAATAATGAAGTATATATCTTAATAGAATAATATAGTAATCTATTAATAAATTAATATCAAAATATTAATGTTAATATATTGCATTGATCTATTAATAAATTACATATGTTACATTTATAGACTATCTTCTTAATATAATATACTAGTAAATTAATATATTAGTTATGAGATATTATTAATATGTTAATAATCTACTCATAGTTTAGCACATTATTATTAATGTATTAATTTTTATGTAATATAATATTAGTATATACTAATGTAAAAATATTAATCATATTAATGCATTAATGTAATACAAGAATATATTAATATAATGATGTAATGTGATATTAATATTAACAAATAAATTTAAAATTTAAAATTCTCAATTTTTAGTGTTAATTATAAAGATGAGGGAGTTAGTTTCTACTAACCTGATGTCTGCAATGTTGATTGAGGTTGTTAGGATGTTTTAATATCTCCAACACTACTCTAAATCTTCTTTTGAAGTAGCGATCTCCTTTTGAGATGATTGAAGTGTCTTCTAGGTAGATATGAAGTTTAGAATGGAGGAAATACTCTACGAGAACAAAGGTGCAAGTGCATTTATTCTTGATATCGGCTCCATGATGGTTTAATCTTATTTTAAACGATCTCCAAGTTTCACCAATGTATATTTTTCCACAAGGGAAATTGATTTTGTAAGCCCCCTTGAGTTGATGTTGATCAATGATGTCTTCTACTAATTTCACTTTTTGTTTTATTATCTCCAGTGGTTTGAATGTAAAACCAATATTCCTTTTTATGAGAACCTTAGCAATTCTATCAGTCACACCACGAACGTATGGAAGCTATGCTTTCCTATTGGAGGGTTGCGTGTTTTCTGTTTTATGAAAGGAGTGGGGTAGGTGGGGTTTATCTTCCTTTTTTCTCTCTTGATGGCTTTAAGAATTTCTTTGCTAATTCTATCAAGTTCCTTTGAAGACCTTAGCAAGGTGTTCTAATACTTGATTCAAGTTCTCATTATTAGATATCCTAATATCTCTTAAGGCTGAGATATTGAAGAATCCCAAATTTTTTTGTTGGATGATAGTGAGAGTCTACATGTAGGTAGTTTTTAGTATGAGTCTATTTTTTTAATACCTTATTTCCTAACGTCCCATATTCATGTCCATTAACTAATATGTTGAGGGAAGGAATACAATTATTGTCTTCAAGTTCCATTATAAACTTGATGTTTTTGGATATTCCATTCAAATGTTCCAAGAATTTATTAAGTTCCTCTTTACCATGCTGCCATTAAATATTAGTATCATTGACATACCTTTTCCATCGTTTTGGTTTCAACGAGTAGGAATTGCTTGATTTATTTTCAAAATTTTCCATATAGACGTTAGCTACAATAGGTGATAAGGAGGATCCCATTGTAACGCATGTGACCTGCTCATAGTATTCACCTTGGAAGCTAAAGAATGTTGAGCGAAGGCATACCTCAACAAGTTTTCTATTTCAGTGTCCATCACCTCACAGAGAACCTTAAACGCATCTTCTAAGAGAATATTACTAAATAACGAAACCACATCAAAATTCACGATTGATTCATCCTTTTCCAATTTTTCATTCTTGATGAGTTTAACAAAGTTGTATGAATCATTAATGAAAGAGTTAGTATTCCCAAAAAGGGGGCTTAATATGTTGCTAGCTTGTTAACCCATATGTGGGGGAATTGATGGTATTAACGATAGGTTTTAAGGGAACACCATATTTATGAATCTTGGGGAGAGCATATATTCTTGGTGTTATCTTAGAGGTCAAGAAAGTTATTTCTTATTTCTTTCATCAAGAGTGGAATCATTCATTGTTTTCTTAACATCTTTAATCACTTTATAAATAGGTTTTTGTGTACATAATTGAGGTGATCCTTCATTTTCTCTGCATCTCCATTTATTGAGGATTATGGTGGAACCTCCTTTATCTTCTTTGAGAATTACAAGTTCAACATTTTTTTAAGCTTTTTCAGAGATGAAAATTCATTCCTCAATTTATTTTTCGATGATTTGGCCTTTCTAAGGATTATTGAATAATCTTGTCTTATTTCCTCTTTATCTTCATTTCTCTCTATATGTTGTATATTATCTTCTATACAACATATGATATTTTCAATTGGAATACACATGGGAGAAATAATGAAATTTCGTCCTTTATTGAGGTCAATTATTTCATCTTTACTCGAGGTTGATTACTTTTTGTTCTTGACAACGTTCTGAATATAGGTGTTGATGCTAGCGCAATCGTTGTGATTTTTGTTATTATTAATATTATAACTCACACTGGGGCTAATGAAAATCATCTTATTGATCACCTTTGAATGGTTGTAATATGGGCTTAGTGTAACAACCTTGGGTTGATTTTCCATATAAATGGAAGGACATTATAGAGGAAAAATAAGACCAAGTTCATGGGACAAGTATCCCAAGATGAATGGAGGGAAAAACATTAAAGTGTGTATCATTTATGGTTAATTAATGGCTATGTAAATTGGTAAAGGAAAAATGAAATTAATTCAAATTAATTCAAGAAATAAAGGAAAATAGGAAAAAAGGAAGATGAAGAGACAAGAATATGCATGTAAGGGAAATTAGAGAGAAAATAAAGGAAAATGAAATAAAAAGGAAAGGGAGAGACATGAGACATCAATGATAAAAAGGAAACTGAGAAAAAATTGACAAACTTTAAAGAAAAAAGTACAACTTCATCATCAACTTTCAACCTATCACATGACTACTCGGCATCTATTACAACTTTTCTTAAAAAATGCATAAATTCTTCATTCATAGGCCGTTTTCAAAGCCATTTTTTTTAGCCGGCCTAATTTTTCGAGATATTTTGATTGTAGTAGTTAGTTTAAATCTTTTCAGCATCAATTTTTAAAAATGGAAAGTGCATGCCTAGTTATTCTTAACAACACCAATTATTTCCAATGACTATCCTACGTGGAAGACTTACTTAGAAGTAAAGGACTTTATAGAATAGACTCAGGACTAGAATCTAGACATATCGATGGAGATAAAAAGGCTAAATGGGAAAATAAATAAGATCAAGCATGAGGTTTTATAAGAATGCCCATTGCTCAAAATCTTAGATTCCGTATCCAAGAAATTGACTCCCCTAATGAACCTATGAAAATCTAAATATTATTTTTCGCATTAAAAATGAAATCAGATCCCACAAGCTTCAAAATGAGTTTCTTACCTTGGACTCCAATAATTTCTCCTTTATTGAATATTTTTTTCCAAATTCAAGACCCTTAGACTTGTCTTAGAAGGTTATAATGTCAAAAAGGAAGATGGTAGTCTTCTCTATTCCATTATTGCTGAGTTAGGCCCTGCATACTCTGTATTTGTTTCTACCTTCAATTCCACTAGAGAATCCCTCATTTCTCAAGGAAAACCCTCCAAGTCCCCCTCCTTTGATGCCTTTTGTGATTCTTTGATAATAGAACAAGAAAAACTCTTACACATTGGTCTTATTAATACTACAAACTCTTCTAAGAAATCCTTAGTATCCCAACAAAAAACCATATCCAAAGTATCCTAAGAAGAAGCATCCTAAAAATAATGGTCTTAAACTAGATATGGGTCTTAAGTAATCTCAACTGCAAACTAAAAAAGAAACTCAACAAACTAATAAGGAAAATAAAAACAAAGGGAAGAAGACAAATAAAGATTGCAACTTTTGTAGTCATGATGCCCACTTAGAGTCAAAATGTTTTAAGAATATGGAAGCCTTGGAAGCAGCAATGAAGAAGCACAAAATCCATTTCGAGAACTCTTCAACTTCATCTTTGGGAATGACACTTTTTGCATTTGATTGTTAAGCATTAAGATCTAGTTATGCATTGAATGTATCTTCTTCTTCTAATTCTCATGAGTGGCTCACTGATTCCGGAGCCTCTTACCACATGGAAACAAATAAAGCCATGTTTCCTTCTTTAAATGATTATAACACCAAAAATATTTATGTTGGTGATGATAGATCTCTTAGTGTTGCAGGCCTAGAACCATTCATAGAGATAATGGTCAGTCTAATGATGTATTATGTGTTCCTACCTTCTCTTGCAACCTTCTATTTATTTATGAAATAACTCATTTAGGTGAAGGTAAAACCGTAGAATTATCACATCATGATGTTGTAATTAAGCACCTAAGAGACCCTAGACATATTTTAGCTACTGGAATTGTTGATGATTCCACAAGGTTTTATAAGTTTGGCAACTTTGGGTCATCTTGTCTTCCCTCTATTTTTGTTTCTCATAATCATGAAGTGATAAAACCTTGGTATGAGTGATTTGGTCACTTCAACTATCTCTCTCTTCAAAATCTATGTAAATAAAATATGGTGAAAGGTATTCCTATGGTATCTTACCGAGATCGTGCTTTTTCTAGTTGTGTACTCGAAAAACATCATCGAGATAGTTTTGACAAAGGTGCCTTTTGGCATGCTTCAGCCCCTTTGTATCTTCTGCACAATGATTTATGTGGTCTACTTCTAGTTTTTTCTTTCTATGGCTACAAGTACTTCTTAACTTTCATTGATGATTTTTCTAGACTCACTTGGGTATACTTCTTAAAAATCAAGAGTGAAGTTTTTAACATGTTCTTGGCCCTTAAGGCCTTTCTTGAGAAACAATCCAGACATCACATTCTTAAGTTAAGATTTGACAAAGGAGGAGAATATGTTAACACAAAATTTATCAAAATTTTCACTCAACAAGAAATTCAACTGCAACATATTGTTCCATATACAAGACAAAAAAATGGTGTAGCTAAAAGGAAGAATCGTGATCTATAAGAAATGGCTAATTGTATGCTTCAATCTAAAGGACGTAGTCTTAATTTTTGGGCAGAAGAAAATAACTGTGAAAATTACATAGTAAATCACACTCCTACTAAGGTTTTAAGGAATATCACTCTAGAAGAAGCCTGGAGCTCCATCAAACCATATGTAAGTCACTTTCGTGTTTTTGGAACTGAAGCTTGGGCATATATTCCTGATGAGAAACATAAAGCCTTAAAACCTAAGAGTGAAAAATGAATTTTTGTTGGATATTCTGAAGATGTCAAAGGATATAAACTTCTTCAACCCAAATCTAAAAATTTAATCATTAGAATATATGTAAAATTTTATGAAAATATATCGACCTATGAGCCTAGTTCGACAGGTGTGCCACCTTTAGCCTGCGAGCCTGATTTGACATATTTGCCACCTATATCTATCTCTTCTACTTCTAACATCATTCCTTATACTTCGGAGATGAAAATCCTCCTCCACTTCCTCAATATATTCATTCAGCTCCACAAATTCCAAAATGGGTCCGTTCTACTCGGGATGCAACACGTTTTGTTTCAGGTGACCCTGCAGATCAACGTTGTTCACGTTATGAGTTTTTGAGAGCCTCTTCCTTATTCGCTAAAGTTCCATAAAATCATGATCTAGATACCTTTGAAGAATCTTTAGGTCATCCATATTGGGATGCAACTATGACTGAATAATATCGTTCCTTATTGGAAAAAGATACTTGGAGTCTTGTTCCTCGTCCAAACAGAAGAAAACATGTAAGATGCAAATGGGTTTATAGAAAAAAAGTTTGGACGAGATGGAAAAGTGGATAAACATAAAGCTCGTCTTGTTACTAAATAATTTTCACAACTTCAAGTCATTAAATATATTGAATTATATTCGCCTTTTTCTTTCCCTTGCTACCTCATTTAAATGGGAAGTCCATTAGATGGATGGTAAATCCACCTTCTTACATGCTGACTTGCATGAAGAAATCTACATGGAACAACCCCCTGACTTTATCCAAAATGACTATAGCCTTGTTTGTTGCCTTAGGAAGTCTCTCTATGGTCTCAAACAAGCCCCTCGGGCTTGGCATGCCAAAATGGATAGCTTTCTCTTAGATAATACCTTTTCTAGATTTAATTCCAATAACACTGTCTATACCAAGAAATAGGGTAAGTCCTTAATCATCTGTGTTCTTTATGTTGATGATATTATCCTTACTAGTAGTGATCCGAACAATACAAACCATGTGATGTGTAGCCTCAAAAATAAGTTTGAAATGAAAGACTTGGGGAATTTGCATTATTTCCTTTGTCTTCAAGTCTTACAATCCAAAGAAGGTATTACCCTTTCTCAGTCCAAGTATGCCTGTGATCTTCTACGCCACTTTTCCATGGAATGATCTAATCCAACCCCTTCTACCTTTCAGTCTGGAGTCAAGCTTTCAATCACTTGTACTTCCCCTAAAGTTGATGGTACCTTATACCATCAACTTGTTGTTAAACTTCTGTATCTAACCCATACCTGTCCTAACCTTTCCTTTGTCATGGGTATTGTTGCTCGGTTTATGCACAAACCTCTTAAAATTCAGTGGAAAACAACTAAAAGAATACTTCAATATATTATAGGTATAATTCAGTTCGGGATTCATTACAGTGAATGAACATCTCCATTGTTGGTTGGTTTCACTGATTCTGATTGGGTTGGTGACCCTAATGATCAAAATTCTACTACAGGTTATGTATTCACTCTTGGTTTAGGGCCTATTGCATGGCCTTGTATGAAAAAGGTTCCATCTCTTTTTATTTGGCAGAAGCGTAGTATCGTGGTGCTCTTGAAGCCAGTAAGGAAGCCCTGTGGCTTCGCCAGATTCTGTCTAAATTTGGTCTTCATCAGTAGCATCCAACTACACTTTGGTGTGATAACCAAATTTCCATTCAACTATGCAAAGATTTAGTTCGGCATCATTGCATGAAAAACATTGAGTTGCACATACACTTCATTAGAAAGCTCATTCATGATCATGTTCTTGAAGTGCACTATTTTTCAACCAATGATCAAGTTGTTGTTATCTTTACAAAGTCTCTCACAGAAGTGAAATTTACCACACTTCGATCTATGCTTGGAGTTCAGGAAAGCTATCATTAAGGGTGGATAGGCTCTAATGCCTCCTTCCTTCTCCTATTGTGTCACCTTTATAAATCCTTCAATCCTATCCCAATTTGTTCTTAAGGGAGGATGTTAGGATATTCCAACACATAGGAAATAGTTACGTATAACTTGGTCTAGCATAGAGTTAGGTAAAGTGTAATTCTTTACTATGTACTTTTGTAACTTATAATATGATGGTCATGATATGTAGTGATCTGACGGTTCATTCTCTCCTTGGTATTACGGACACTTGATCTGTGGCTTAATACCCGATTAGTCCATGATCTCAATTTAAAGCGCATGGAGGGTCATTTTTCCGGTGTCCGTTTATGACAAAAACTTATGTAAAATTTCATTCTTTATATTAATAAATTTCCTGGAGTGGTCGAGTTGGCTTAGGACATGGAATGTTCCCCTCTTTGAGGGCTTTAACATTCTTTGAGGGTTTTAATAACGTCAAATACTAGTGTACTGATCTATGATTTGTTTGTAAGCGGTGACCTTTGGTGTTTGATCTAAGGAACTAACCCTGTAAATTCCTACAATGGAAACTTTTGAAACTCAAAAATCATCCAAATTAAATCAGTATGATGTATTTTTCTCTGAGTGCTGCTATCTAGATCACTATCTACTGAAAACTCTATGTTATTGCTGACTCAGCATCTGTTCCATCTGCACTATTGCCAGATTTGATATGTGCTCAAGTATCTAACATATGACTGCTTCAATCGCCACTGATCCATCCTGTTACTTTGTACTGTGGGCCCCTGAGACAAGAATTCTCAATGGACCCTACCAAAATTTATTTTCTTGGGATTATGAATTCACATCGCCCCACCTCTCACCTGGAGTTATGGATGAATGTGCTCCATCTTCCCACTTGGCTCGACAAGAGGTCTCTGCTTGAGTAGATGCCTCCACTGAATCTCCTATTGAATTATCCAATTGTACTTGCTCTACAACATTCTCAGGCTTATTCTGAGGCTGCATGTTGAGAGGCAATTCATGCTCCCTCTCAACTGCCATGTCTCTAACCTTTTCCTTGCTCCTCAAGGCTTTGCATGCATTTTCTACCTCAAGAGAATATATATTCTTGACTTGCACACTGATTTTTTTCACCTATCTCGTGGTGATGTGTTTAAGGAAAACGTTTCCTTTTCTAAATATCACATCATCTGGGCACTCTAGAAACTAATATCTGAGCTATAATTGTCCCTCCATCACAATTTTTTCTGAAAAGAAGAGTTAATTTTGAATTGGTGATATCTCCCTCATCTAAAATCCAATTTGGCCAATTGTTTTTTCGAACCTGGTTATTTTCTCGCAAGGAATCCAGATTTGTTATTTGTTTTTAAAAAAATTTCACCCAAATTTTCAGATCTGCTCTGAAAATTCTCCGCCCAAAAACTTCAAGCTCTGATACCATGTAGCAATATATAAATAGATTCATCTGATATTGTAATGTAGTAAAATGAAATACTAAATACACTCTACAAATTATGGAAACCAATTAAGATTGCACAATCACATGAACAAGAAAGAGAAAGTATTTCAATCGTGCAACACAAAGATTTATCTGGTGAAAGCCTTAACTAAAAACCTTGTTATCTTTATATTGCATAAAGTCAAGAATATGAAACAATACAATGCTATTTCCATCCTTGAGAAACAGCTGCACTCTGTTGACTGTCTCACTTTAATCCTAGCAATTTTGGTCCAATAATTAACCAAAAACTTCCACCTGCCTGAGGAGCCTGGCTTATGCATTCTTGAGGGAATTGAACCCCTATTAAATAGGAAATTTCCTTCAATTGATTGCGCAATACATCCAAGGGGTCCTCATGACTTCATGCATGACCTATACATTTGTCTAATTATAGAATTGATAGTGTTCTTCCATTAAACTCCAATCTCAACTGATATTTCCTTAGAACTAGCACATAATCGCTATTTATAAAGAATTATCAATTATATGATTGATCAATATATGTGAATTAAATCATATTTAACTCACATGTATTGATCAATCTAGCTCATCCATCAATTATAACTAGTTACACTAATTTTAACTCAAATAAAATGAGTTAAATAATTACAATTCAAAATAAACTCAACCAGGGCTTCTAGAAAGTAGGAGACACTCTACATTCCTGTAGTTTGATCCCAAACTTGAATTTACTAAGCTAAATAAGTCTTCCTAACTCAGTTAACTCGTGCAAGATGTCATGTGATGTGGTTTACAATTTACTTCTAATTTAATTGAGGGAAAATTAAACTAGAAGCCTCCTCGATACCATTTTCAATATTTCCTGTTTACATTTTCAATACTCCCTCTCAACAAGAAAGAAATTCAAATATATCCCAATTCGGTACCTTTGGAATGTTCTACATGCAAAAATTCTTTACTATTTTTGCTACTGCAACTTATAAAACTAAGAAATAATACAAATTTAATCAATATGATGCATCTGTCTCTAGAGTCTATAAATGCTAGTAACTGCTTCCCTGTCTATTGAAAATTCTGCACTGTTGCTAACTCTGAATCTATGCCATCAGCACTGCTTCTAGCTGCTACACTGTCTACTGAAAACTTTGCGTTGTTGTTGACACTGCATCTGTGCTATCTGCACTATTTACACCTCTTACATGCACTCTAGTATGTGACATATGTCACTCTGACATATGACTGCATCAATCGCTACTGATCCATTATGCTACTATGTACTATGGCCCCCCATAGAAAGGTAATGATCCTTGAGACAAGACATCTTAATGGATTCTACCCAGATTTCTTCTCTTTGGATTATGAATTCGCATCACCCTAGCTCTCACCTAGAGGTATGGCTCCATGAGCTCCCCTCTGTTAGCCACCTATAATATTTGTTATACCAAAAGGTGGCTATGAATGTTTGAGCCTTCAAGGAACAAATTTCATTACTAAAAATTGTTGGCTCTTGAAGACTCTTGAAGAACCTCTACATACCATATCCAATCTTGTTGTTGTTCCATTTTCTTACTTCAAATCCTCTGCCAGATTCTGGTAGAATACTCTTGCAAGTCATCATTTTCCCCTTCTCCCAATCAAAACTAACCTCCATTTGCTTCCCTAATTTTCCATAAAATTCCTCTATTTTGTCGTGAGTTCTCTTCTTCCACTCATGAAAATCACTTTCCCATAGTTAAAAACCCATTTTTTAACTATACCAAAACCCTCAAATCCTTTGAAAAACATTAAAAATCACAAAAAAACACATGTTTGTGCATAAGGGTTTAAGCCCTTTGGGCCAGGTCTCAACCACTTCCCCCCACATACCCTCACCCTAGAACCCAGTGCTAAACCCCTCACAGCGTTTATCGCATCGCAAACACGAGAGTGCCAGTCTTTATGCCATTATAAAAGTTCTGATGCGATCGCGCAATCGCATCGCAATATTCCAATGAGAAGATTAAAGCGCCCTGGCCCGATCCGCGATTTGCGATACCCCCGATCGCATCATTATTTTGTATGTATATACCGTGGGCCCGCCTTCCGTACTCTAAACCTTCTAAATAATCCATCCCCATTCCTTTTTTCCTTTGTAAAATGCAAAAACCCGCTTTTCCAAAATTTTGGTCTAAAAACTGAAACCACGTGTTAATATATCGGTTGATTGAAAAGCCCATCCCCGAAGTTCCGATATGCGGTAAGCCCCTTCCCTTTTAACCCTCCGGTCATATAAATCTCCATGCGCCCACGGCCCCGCAATCGGGTGCCAAGCCATTTTATATATTTCCTCTGCCCAAAGTTTAAAACCTTTGGGTATATATTAAAACTCGTCGGTTTATTATATTTTATACCTCTGCCGGTCCAAAGTTCAAAGCAATCTCCACCGTCAATCTGTTCTATAGATCGACGGTGCGGAGTTCATATCCCCGTGGTCCCCACCGCCCATAAGCCGATTTGCCCAAAACCGGCAGTATATATCGCATCGCCTTTGGGGCAAGGGTGGTTTTTTCTCAATGGCCAGAGATTCCATACAACGGTTGACACGCGTCCCCTGTACCTTTTTCAAAACCGCCGTCCATCGCGCATTAACGTTCGGACTAGGATGCCCAGCGATATCATTGTCCACCGTCCGATCTGGGCCAGGCCATCCAATGGTGATCGCTCGCCGAAGATGCTCGACAATTAATGAAGGTGCCCACGCGATGACCAGGCTACAGCGCACCGTTCAAGTAATTTCCACCATCGATCTGATCTGTAGATCGACGGTCCACATTCCATTTGCCCTATACCCCACTTTGACTTTCAACTTCCGCTCTCGACTGTCGATCTCTGCGCAATCGACGGCTCAGTTTTAATCTTTCTTCCGCTCAATTCCACGATCTTTCTCAATCAATCTTGACCGTTGGATGATGCCATCCAACGGCCCCGCTTCCTCCACACGCCTTCCGATGCAGTTGACCTAATATATAGGATTTTATAACATTTTTTTTTGTATTTTGCAGGGTTTAATGATCTTTTCGCTATGTTCGAAGAAAATTCGAAAGAGAGGGTGATGACCCTCTTGCTTTCGATTTATTAGAGGAAATCACTTGCAGGGTGTAAATTTCACGTCTCATCAATGATCCGTGAGGCATTGATGCCATATCGTCCCTGCGTAACCCTGCACTCCAGCGGAACAACATGAATCGGACACAATTAAAGAGTATCAGTGTCGAAGACCAGAATATATTAGAATAGAGGAATAAAGATAGTTTTACGGGGGTTATGGCTAAGACTGTTATCAAAAGCTTAATCCCTGATTTAAAACACAGTTAAAGAAGAAAGCAAAAAGGATTATCAGACATGAAACCTCCACCGCCACATATGAGGTTAATCAATTTCTCCCAGCTACCATAGAGCCACCTGTTGCCTCAAACCATTCAAACAGGGGCCGAAGTTATTGAAGAAGATCAGATTTTTCCTCAGCGCAGCCAGGGAGTTACTTCTGCAAGGAAATCAATGCAGAAATATCTGCAGAGTTACTCCAAACATTACACAAGGCCTCAAAGTCAATAAAAGCTCTCACCGAGATTTGATATTTATTGTAAAATAGTTAATACAGTAGTCCACCTATAAAATTCTCCATCGAGCCCCTCAAAAGGCCGAGAAGTCTTGAATCTGTATTAATTGACCTAAGAGATCTTTTGTTAGGTCTCACCTCCTCATTCTTCTATAAATACTTCAGTAGAAGATGAGAAACTGTTGGTTGCAGAGCTTGGAAATATATTTGAGTAAAAACTTCTGATTGTAAATAGTGTTCACTGGCCCTTGGAGCCCTGCTTGTGGTAGATTAGATAGGCTGAATAGTGAAGATGATTGTTGAACTGAAACATTGGAATTAAAGACTGTAACTAGTTTGACATCAATATAAAAGCTGTTTCTTGGGATCCTGGTCTATATCATCGGTGAAGTGCCTCTCTCTTTGTTATTGTTTTCCTTCTCTGTATGTCATATTGTTCACTATTTCTCTGATAAATAACATCATTTGCAGAGTTAGGACCTATTGTACATCATTAACCTTCTCTAATTGAAAAACTTTATCTCAATGTTTTCCTTTGAATTGTTATTTAAGAATGATTTAATACAGTTAAGCAGTTAGGAATGTTGCAGTTCCCTCGTCCTACTGTTTGCCTTAAAAATATTGTTCTTGAAAGTTATTTTCCTTATTGTGCTTATTAAAGATGACTATGGAAGATATGGTGTGCCCTGGTCCTAGTTTTTCTCCAAAAGCAGATTCTGAAAGTTTCCCTTGGTGTTGACTGAAAGCAGAATAGGTTTAAAAGTACTTTATCTGATCTTAAGTTACACTTTGTTTCTCTTATATGTTTTCATACTTTCTGAAGGTAATTATGTGGATTACTAGATTGTTTGTCAATTAAGCTGCTTTAATACAAACTTTCCCAAGAAGTCAATGGT
Organism: Pinus albicaulis; assembly: GCA_034641835.2. Lineage (NCBI taxonomy): Eukaryota > Viridiplantae > Streptophyta > Pinopsida > Pinales > Pinaceae > Pinus > Pinus albicaulis. The sequence continues at coordinate 23,172 of JAXQQM020081138.1, forward strand.
TAGCCCTACACTTGGTTGGTTTTAAACAGTTACTTAAGAGGCTTTTCTTGTTTGGACTGACTATAAATCCTCTGAGAAATTATTATCAGTTTCCACCCCTCCAACACTTTATTGTTTCCATTCCATCATTTTAATCTCAATAATCCTGTGGTATAGATGACTTGCCCTTTGGATCACTCTTGATGTTTTTGCTCAATTAAAGCCTAGATATGACTCCATGGCCCAATGCACTAAAAACCAGCGTTATATCTATCTTTTAGCCAAAGTTGTTCTATTTTCTTGCAACTTCTCACCTTTGAAGCTTTTTGCACTGAGAACTTTCTCCTCAAGTAAAAATCATGCTCAACCATCCAAAAAACAAACAAACCCTTGGCCTTCATAACTAGCCTAATACCATAACCCCAAACTTCAAAGACAAATCCATATTTGTACATATTGGAGAGATCCCTCTCCGGATTCAGGAGGGCTAGATCCTAGAATCCCAAAGTTGGTTGAAACGATGTTGTTTCTGTAATTGGACTCTGCCAATCTTGCTAATAAATTACAGATCCCTAACATTTCTGGCGACTCCGCTAGGGAACTGAGTGTTTTTGATACCTTTTAAGACCTCAGAGCACCCCTTGATTCAAGAAAACATTGTGAGTAAAAAGAAACCTTTTCAAGCACTACCAAAAGAATGGTAATCATGATGAAACTTGTTTGAATCAGTGACAATCTAGGTAAACCCTAGGATTCTCTTAAGACTTTATCTTACCTTGAAAAATCAGCTGGCTTAGCCATAAGAGTATATTGTCTTTGTCTCTTAACCGTAGCTAAGTTTTGAAACATAGTTAGCATATTCTTAGGAACCCACACAATGAAAAATAACCTAAAGGCAAAATGATTCGAGATTAGGTATTCAATAAACATGGTGGTGGACCATAAAACCTTTTACCTCCTTAGAACTAAACTTCCACATGGCGACTCCTAATCCTTAGCTGAGACCTTAAGACTCCACTTGGTAGAACCCCACATTATTTTAGCATCATTCAAACTCGGTTAGAGAATTTGTAGGATTGAGATTTATCTAAAACAAGTGCTTTACCTCTTAAATATTGTGATGTCTAGTTGAACTTGTGTTGTTTATTTGGGTCTAAAAAACACAACATAGTGGCTCCTAGAAAGATTCACACTAGAGCCCATCCTGACCCTAATCCACCTGAGGTAGTTGATAACCCAGAAAGTATCCTTTGGAAGTCTCCTAGGATTAAATTATCAACCGTTTTCATATCACCCTTGAGAGCTCATTCAGTCCCTGAAAATATTTCAGCTCTACAACAATCACAAGCTGACTTAGTAAGTCCATTTAGAACTAGGTCATTTGATGATATAATTCAGCTAGATTCTGAGTCTTCACTTTCACCTCTTGAAAGAAGTGAACATCTTGGTAGTAGAGAAACAACACCACCTGATCTACACTTCCGGTTGAATTTAGGTGTCTCTCATCCAAGATCAGCTCAGCAATCTACTGCTGTTGCATCCACATCTACTCATCCTTCATCCATTGTTCAAACCATTCCACTTCAGCCCACCTTCCCTTTTGTCAACCCACCTGTAAATCCACCTCCACCTCCTATCATGGCTACATGGTATGCTCCCCTAGTCCTTCCTGCACCATTATTCAATCTTCCACAGGACTATCAGTCCAAAATTCCATTATATGATGCTAGCAATGCTACAACTGCATCACAACATGTGGATAAGATGAATGACTACTTTGACAGAAATGAAATTGATGATGATTCTGTCAAGATTAGATTATTTTCTCAAAGCTTAGGGGGAGAAGTAAGAAAATGGTTTAAAATCTTAGCCCCCCATAGTATAAACGATCTCCCAGGCTTCCATCAAACTTTCTTAAACAAATGGGAAGTGAAGAATAATCCTCTCCAAGTCCTTTCTGATTACAAGAACCTCCATATAAACCTTGGGGAAAGTGTCCAAGCTTATTGCACTAGGTTTAATAGTGTGTATAATGCACTTTCCCCAAAACTAAAACCTCCACAAGGCTCAGCTTTAAACAAGTTTCCTGAAGGGTTTGACTCTGACATGACCTATTCGCTAAGAGAGAGAGATTTTGCAACTCTTGAAGATATGCAAAGAGGTGCTCTTTCTGTAGAAGTCAACTTAATGGAGAAGAGAGCAAGGATGAAAGCTGAAAAGAGAGTATCCTTTAGAGAGGAATCCACACCTTCTACTTCCAACTCAAAGATGGAGAAAATGATGGAGGAGATGATGAAAGATATGAGCATAATCAAGAGAGCACAAGCAAGCCAAAACCAAACTGCTCCTCAAAATAGAAACCAGAACCAGAATCAGAATGTTAGAAGGAACCAACCTCCAAACAGACCTAGGGAAGATGATCAGCAGATCACTCCTCCCTTTCATCAAAATTATGTAAGTGAGGTTGAGGAAATAGATGAGATAACAGAGGAAGAGGATATTAACATGCTGGGGGTAGATAATGATGACTTTGAGATTCATTACAATAGAAAACAAGGTCTATACACACCTTATGATGACAGAAGAGATGATGATGAAAATTGTTATCAAGACATGGAAAATGTCATCATAGAGCCTCAAAGAGAATATGATCTTAGAAGCAAAACCAGCCAACAAACTCCCAACCCTAAAACCTCTGAAAAATCTTCACAAAACAGCACTACAACCACGCCTAAAAAGGTCAAACCAAAGGACAAAACAGTGGCTGCCAATTCTGACAAAGGAAAAGAGAAAGGCACTCCAAACAAAAAAAAACAGAGTGCAGACACTAGTAGTACTAACACTTCAGCTAGTACTCCTGTTAAAGCCATTGTGTCAAGTGTAAATAAAACAAATCAGCAAGTTGATAATGTTAATAGAGTGACAGTTAATAAGGCTGAAACCAGCGCTTTTAAAAGCCAAATTCCTTTCAGCCTGGAGCAGGAAATTTCCAAAATCAAAATCTTTGTTCCCTTGACTGAGTTAGCTGCCCAACATGTATATAGGACCCAAATTTTGAAGGCTTTAAATATAGAGTAAAATGGAGATACATTCAATCTTAGTGATGACCAGCCAGAGCTTATTTTTGGTCCAAAGATTGAAGGAAGATACTAAGAGGGACCTGTTCCTCCTTTCTATGTGAGTTTAAACGTTCATGACAAAAAATTTCACAATGCTATGCATGATTCCGGGGCTTCTCATAATTTAATGCCTAAAGCTGTGATGGAAAGCCTTGGTTTAGAAATCACCAGACCTTACAAGGACCTGTACTCCTTCAATTCCAGCAGGGTAAAATGTTTGGGATTAATCAAAGACCTCTGTGTTAACTTAGCCCAGATTCCAACTAAGTGCTTACTCGTGGATATTGTCGTGGCTGATGTGCCCCTAAAGTATGGAATGTTATTATCTAGATCTTGGGGGGCTAATTTGCAGGGGACTATGCATATGGGCATGACCTATGCGACTATCCCTTTTTTCAATCAGACTAGAAGACTTTACAGGGAGTCTCATATGCAATACACAGTTACAAGTCAAGACAAACCACAAAACTCTCCCCTCTATTCTGTAAATACAGGCTTGGATTCTTTTATTTTGTTCAACGATGAAACATTAGATGAACAAGTAACTCTAACGGAGCTAATGACCAATAGAGAGGAGTAGGTAAATGCCATAGAACTGTCAAAACGGTTTGCTGAACCTATAAAATCTAGCAAACAAAATATGGGTCTTGAACTACAAGTCATGCGTCCTTTGATTTTAAACCTTGACACTTTCAAAGAAAATTCTCCACCCAAAAAATTCAAGCTCTATTACCATGTAGAAATAATAAATAGGTCCAACTGATTTTATAATGTGCTAAAATAAAATATTAAATAATTTCTACAAATTGCGGAAAACAATTACGATCACACAATCAAATGAACGAGAAAGAAAGAATTTCAATCGCACAGCAAAAAGATGTATGCAGGAAAAGCCTCAGTTAATAAACACACTATCCCGAATATTGAATAAAGTCAAAGGAATATGAAAGAATACAATAATATTTCCATTCCTCCTGTAAACCTGAACACTTTCTGATTGTCACAGTCTTCAGTCCACGGAAATTTTGCACCAATGCTTAACCAAAAACTTTCACTTAGTGACAGAATGGTCATACAAATTCACGAGGGATTTGTGCCATCCTTAAATAGGAAATTTCCATCAATTTGTTAGCAATATATCCAAGGCAACGTAATGACCTCATGCATGACCTGTATTATTTTCTAATTATACAATTGATATTGCTCTTCCCTTTAACTCCAATCTCAATTGGGCCTTCCTTATAACTAACATGCAACAACTATTTATAGCGAATTATCAGTTATCTGATTGATCACTGCATGTGAATTAAATCATGTTTAATTTACTAGACCTATCACTAGCTCATCTCTTAGTTAGAACTAGTTATA
>JAXQQM020057825.1:0-107371 GCA_034641835.2 Pinus albicaulis
AATACAATCATGAATATGGAAGTGAACTACCTAATTCAAACATTTAACATAAATGAAACTTGCAAGATAATTGGTTAAACCTTCATGGACTCCAGACGATCATCCATAAACATATATGATATCTTGCACTTCCTGAGATGAAAGTAACCACGTGGTTCAAGGAGCTTATTATCTCCATATATATACAAGATATCTAGTTAACCATGATTAGATATATAAATAGGCATTCTTTCATGAATGATATATGACCATACATCAATCAATAACATAAAAAAAATATCATAATCCACCATCCAACTATGCATAAACCATTATACATATTTAGGTGAGATATAATCTCTAGTATATAATGGAGGGACTTAGACTCTCCAGCCAACCATAATAGAAAAACACCGAATTATTTCTTGTAGCTGAACACCTTTGTGATGGATCCAATGTCTAATGTGATGCTTGTGTCGTGGAAACACACAAAGCCTAAAGTCACACGCTTAGGAGGTAGAGTGCACTATCCAGGTCACTTGTATAACTCCTATAGTAGTAAGCACCACAATGAATCTCTCACATCTCTAAGCTCATTCACAAGACTTGAACCGAAGGTCTAGTCCAATTCAATAGTTCCATTTTTCTCTCTCTTTTTTCCTTACTATTTCTCTTCCCAACTTTATTATCATATCCCTTCACTACTACTCAGCAACTATTTTCCTTCCCTATATCATACTTGAGAGAGTGTCTCCCTCCATGATCTGACATGGAATTCCTTCTCCTCATATCAATGGCTCTAGACCCCTCTTCTTTGTTGCTCCTTTATTCAACACTTTTGTTTTGTTGTTGTTTTTTCCCTTATAACCAATCACATCCTTTCTTTTATTAGGTTGTGGTTTGGTCCATTATGCAACCTCCTCCCTCTTCAAGTAATAAAATCATCATCACTTCTCCACTTTGTCTTCCCTAAATTTCTTTCCCTTTATATTGATCCACGACGAGGAATGGGGATGAATCCATGCTCCACTCAAAGTTTCCCACTTTGTAATATGTAACTCCTATTAGTGTAGTTTGGTGGTTGAGCATGGAAACATTAAACACGTCAAATTATACGAGTATGGGTCCACGCAATAGGGATGCCACTTGAAATTAACATCCATTCTATTGTACATATTGACCCCTGCCTATAGATTTTTGGTTCGCTGCCTCATTCGAATCTATTCCAAACCCCTGTCGTGGCCTAAAAGCCTCATGTTCCCATTCAATATTACCATCTTTGCCCATAAAATCCTCCCTGCAAAGGTTAAAACCCATAATTTAAAACTTATCGGACCTAGCCCTAAGATCTTAGCCCTCCATGCTTTGGTTTCCATATGTCCCGAGCGCAAAACCTCAGCCCAGAAGGAAAGGGAGCTTAACAATAAATGTTTTCGGGCGCAATGGTAACTGTCCGATCAAAACCAATCGACGGCCCGCAATTAAAACATCCATGGTGCCCCCCGCGCGTAGAAAACCAGTGGTTAATTCCGCACCACCTCCACCGAGTCGGCGGTTTTCAACCAAATGCCAGCGATTCCACAAATCGCGTGACGCGTGTCTTTGGTACGGGCCCGAAAAACCACTTTTTCACGTGTTAAAGGTTGGACTATGGTCGGGCAGTGGAACTCACCGGCGCCGTTGGATCTGTCGACCTCAATCCAATGGTGGATATCCTCCAAAGTTGCCCGCCTATTAACTTGTGTCCGTTGTGTCCCGTGGCCCACCATTACGCCGCTCCCATCGCCTTCGAGCCGTTGATCTGTCTTCCAAAATCCGACGGCCTAGAATCCAGTCTTCTTTTTCTGTTGACCCCGCAGCCACGTCATCCACCCACCTGTCCTTCGTACAACCATGCGTCGTATTCCCGTGTGTCCGTGGTGTTCTCCTCTGCCGAATATATATATATATATATATATATATATATATATATATATATATATATATATATATATATATATATATATATATATATATATATATATATATGTTTATTCATATTCATTGTTTTATTCCGCCACCACGTTCAAACCATTTTATGTAGAAAACCTGTGTTCCCTCTGATTATCAAAAGCTTCCATCGTACTTTCTCCACCACCCTGCGCGTTCTTGCCAATCAGCCATGTTCTCACCGTCATTATCGTCGACACCTCCTCGTCCACCCCACTTCTACCTGGTTTTTCTAATGTGTTGGTGGGTTTTGCAGGGTTTCAACAAATGGAAAGATGTTTGAATTCACAGTTTTGGTTGCAGCGATACATCATCTCAGACGGTAATTCACTAAAGCTGCCATTTATGAAGAAGGGTCCTGAAAGCCACCATGATAAGACATCCATCGTAGGAGCTGGATTTAAAATCTTTCGAACTCTCCAAGGACAATTTAAAGATGCCAGTTAGCGTATGGGGATATCAATGTTCCTGCAAAGAACATCAGCAAAGAATTAAAGATTTCAAAAACCCCATTGAATATTATGAGCTCGTATCTTGTGTTAAAAGACAAGGGTATCGGACCAGAGATTTTCAAGATCAAGCTGAGGGTACAATACATTAAAAATCATATCCTACAGATTGTATTTCAGCTAATTTTCTTCTCAGGAAAGTACAGAAGGTTCATGAAGATTTCCCCTTATGCCGAGCCTCTGCAGAGATCTTCTTCCCAGTTCATTTATTCTTGCAAGCAACCTCAAGGTTTTATCGCAGCAAATTTTCCTCCTCCAGCCAAGTACATAGCATTTGTATATTTTATTATTTATGTCTTGTACATAAGGAGATTTTCATCCTCCAACATTTATTTCTAGAGATAGATTGTAAAGTACAACCATTTATATTTAGTCATTCACAGTGTGGGCGCGAATGTTTTCCGCCATTTTGTTCAAATCAAGTCATTAAGTGTGCTCCACCTACCTCCTTCTCGAGAATTCTCTGTCTTTTCTATAAAAACCCAGAAATAAGACATTAGAAGGGTTCCAGATTTCTATCAGCAAACTGTGCAGTGAAAAGGATTTTGTATACATTTTGTAATACTTCTGTATGAAGGCTTGGAGCCCGTAGGGCCTCAGTGAGGAGGAGTTATAACTGTAATGAGGATTCTGGTCTTTGGTATCTCACAGTATGTAATTTTCTCATATGTGTTAATACAATATCTCATTTCATGCTATTTATCTTCTTGTATCATGCTCTAGAATGCGAGTGGCTCACTAATCTTGAGTAAGGATTCATCCTAGTTGATGCCCATACTGGGGTTAGTCAAGCGCTTTAAATAGGCCTAGTCATGATATATTGTTCCATGTTCATCTCATCCATATTTTCTGCTATATTAGTTACTTGAGGAGGGTGCTTTTAAAACACCATTGTCATATATGGATTCTTAGTTAAATAAGCCCATATGTGATTCTGTTGTGTATATGGGTATCAGCCTCATGTTAGCTAATATCTTCTTCATGTTTCTTCACTGCATCCATTTTCTGATATTTGATTTCTGTGATATATTATTTGAACTGGCCCTCTTTACAGTAAGCTGTCTCTTAACTGTCTGATGCCTTTGTATTGGAGTTTTGCATGATGTTCCTACACTATTCTTATCTTTGTATCAACTTCTGAGAGAGATTGGTCCCATTCTAAAATAATTTCCTTGTTCAACAAGAGATAGTAAGTGAGCTTTTGGATTGACAACCCAAGCTATATGAAGAGCTCCTTGCTATATTAAGATGTCCTAGGCACTGGTCTATGGCAACTCTAGACTGTCTCTAGGGGGTGACAAAATTGTCCACAACATCTTTTTGGCACCGTTGCCGGGGACCGAATTTAAGAATATCAGCTTCCCTGGGCCTCGACAAATTATTTTCACTCTCTAATCAGGTGAGCACAGAGAGTTGAAGAGTTGTGTATATCTCACCTTGGCGACTCCACTGCTTTTATTTGATAAATTTATTGGTAGTCCTGGCTCCTCGCAAGCCACATTTGAGTTCAGATACATCTCAGTCAAAAACACCTTACGTGTCTGACCCAGAGAAGATCATTCATAAAAGAGTTTGGAAGGAGAGGAAGTCAGTTCGTGCTGAAAACCCTGAATATTCCGTTGAAGATTATCCGCCCTCTTCTTCTCAAGAAGTTAGAACAGAAAATCCCGAGTTTTACTCGGAAACTCCACGTAGAGGAAGTGCCTGGATTGAAGAAGATTTTCATCCTGCTTTCGAGGCTGAAGAAATTAAAGAGGTCACAGAAGTAAGTGCTGCTAACCGTGAATTATTCCCATCTACGCCTCAGGCTTCTGTGCAATATATTCCCATTGTTATTCATACTCCACTTCCTCCTACTCCTCTCCCTTCATTTGTATCTCAGACTGTTGTACAACCCCCACCTCCTCCAATGGCCAATGTTCCTGCTTTTCTATTGAACAAATATGCTCCTCTGGCCTTACCCCAAGTGCTAAATGATATGCCACAGGATTATCTAAAGATTCTGCCAAGATTTAATGGTGAAAATGAAGTTGATGCTCAGAAACATCTTGAGACTTTCTGCTCTTTTGCAGAGAACTTAAATGTTGAACATTTGGATGTGGTCTTGAGATTATTTGTGCAGTATTTGGAGGGTGAAGCCAGAAAATGGTTTAAGACATTGGGAAATAATTCTGTGACCACCTGGGACCAAATGGAGAATACTTTTCTCAGGAAGTGGGGAGAAAAGAAAGATCATGGTCAGTGTCTTACTGAGTTTAATACAATGAAGAAGAAACAGAATGAAGGGGTATCGGAATTTATTAAAAGATTCAACAAGTTATATTTGAGCTTGCCTCCTAAAATGAAGCCCCATGAAGCTGCTGCCAAGATAATTTTTATAGCAGCCTTTGATTTTGACTTTGGATTCTCCTTGAGAGAAAGAAAACCTGCCACTTTAGATGATGCACAGTCAGATGCTCTGGAATTGGAAGCAAACTTTGCCTCCACTGGGAAGTTAAAAGGAAAAATTGAACAAGATACTAGGAGAAGAGGCAAAGAAGAGGTTTCCACCTCTAATCAGGAAAAAGATTCAGATAAAATGGATGAAATAAGCAAAATGATAAAGAAGATGGTCAAGCTTGAACTGGAAGCTAAAAATGTAGCTCCCAAGAACTATTACAATGCTCCAAACAGAGGATACAATCCTCAGTATAGAAGGCCACCATTGCAGATATTGCCGAGAGAAGCAAAGGAACAACAAGACCAGGTACCTCATCCCTTGTACCTGGAAGGACCAGCAGATGACTCCACTGGAGATGCAGCTTATGGATTAGAAGATTCAAATCTGGCTTTTTCAAATAATGATGATATAGAGTGCCCATTGCAAGACGAAGAAGAAGAAGCAGAGATTGACCATTATTGTAAGCAATTTGCTGATTTCATGCAAGAACAATTTAATGTAAAATATGATCTCAGATCTTCAAGGAAGATGACCCGCACTCAAGAACAAGAGGAGGAGTCACCTCAGAGAGAAGCACCTGCTCAGAAGGAATCAGCAACAAAGAGAAACATAGAAAAAGGTAAGAGTCCTCTAAATGCTTCCTGGCATCCCAATGATCAGATTCCTTCTTCTTCAAAAATAGTCAGTCCTCCTAATGCCGAGTCAGTGTCAAAAGAAATTAAACCTTCAGCTGAAAATAAAGAGTCAAAGGAAGTTGTAATAGAAAAGCCCCCACCTGCTTTCAATCTACAAAAAGAACTTGAGAAAATTAAGATTCCAGTCCCCCTGACCGAATTATTAAAACAACCTGTATATCAGTCTCAAGTTAGTTCCTTCATGTTACCTCCTGAAATACCAATTGTGCCTGATAGTTTAAACCTTCAAGAAGAAAGACCCATGGTAGTCTTTGGCCCACATGTCGAGGAGATAGACCCCTCTACTCCTCCTTTTTATGTGTCTCTAGTTATTCATGACCTGCTGTTACACAATTGTATGTTAGATTCTGGGGCTTCCCATAATCTTATGCCTCTGTCTGTCATGGAACAACTAGGACTGCAAATTACAAGACCATATAAAGACCTATATTCATTTGATTCTAAAAGAGTTAAATGCTTGGGAATGATTAAAGATTTAGTGGTCAATTTGGCCCAAATTCCAGCAAAGAGTGTGGTCATGGACATTGTGGTTGCTGATATCCCAGCCCGCTTTGGCATGCTGCTGTCAAGGTCCTGGGGTACAAAGATTGGGGGATCAATTAAATTGGATCTAACATATGCTACTGTCCCAGTCTTTGGAGGTCAGGAGAGGAGGTTATACAGGGAGACTAGATTTGTTAAAATGGTAACTAAGGCTGACTGCTCAGAGAATTCCCCAGTTTATAACAAAGAGGGAGACTTCTCATGTTTGATGTTAGAAGAAAATCAAAATTATGCTCATGAGCCCCTTTTTGGTCAAATCCAAGCTGAGCAGCCTAAAAAAGATCAGGCATCAGAAATTTGGACCTTGCATTTTGATGGGGCAAATTCAAGGGAAGGCAATGGAGCTGGGGTGTTATTGATCTCTCCTACAGGAAAATGGGTGCCACTGTCCTTTAAATTGGAATATGAGGCTACCAATAATGTAGCTGAATATGAAGCACTTCTATTGGGACTAAAGACAGCTAGAAACATGGGCATCCAAAGTCTAAAAGTCATGGGAGACTCTGAGCTGGTGGTAAGGCAGATCAAAAATCAATGCCAAACTAAGCATCCACAGCTGAGAGCTTATAGAAATGAAGTGTGGGACATGGTAGAGAATTTCTTCTTAGCATTTAACATATAGTTCATGCCCCGGGAGCAAAACAAGATAGCAGATTCTCTTGCTGTAGCTGCCAGTACATTCCGTCTTCCTCAGAATCCACTTTTAAGATACGAAGTGGAGGTACGATACAAACCATCTATTCCAGATAATATTAAACACTGGCAGGTATTTGAAGATGATGAACAGATGAAGAGATTCATGGAGACAGTGGGAGAATTCTCCTATATGGAGATAGATGACAATGAGGAGGAAGAAGCTGAAAATATTGTAGAAAACAGATGGGAAGAGAAAATAGCAGGTAATAGAGTGCTGCAGCTGAAAGGAAATGTTATACCTAGAGGGCTGGTGCCTCTAGAAATATTATTTAACAAAGATGATATTCCATTGCAGCCAAACAAGGTGACAGAAGAAGATCAAGTGGGAGATTTGAATCTGGGTACTTATGCTGATCCCAAAATTGTAAAATTATCTAAAAGGGTCCCAGAAGAATATAAAGAAAAATATTTGAAGTTGTTTCAATCTTATAAAGATGTATTTGCTTGGTCCTATCAGGACCTAAAAACTTTTGATGTTAATATAATGCAACATAAAATTCCTTTGAGGGAAGATGCAAAGCCTTATAAGCAGAAGCTCAGACAGATAAATCCTCTGCTGCTTCCCTCTATTGAAAAAGAAATCAAGAAGCTACTGAAGGCCAAAATAATTGTGCCATTGAGATACTCAGAATGGGTAGCAAACCTTGTTCCTGTTCGAAAGAAAAATGGAGAAATAAGGCTGTGTGTGGATTTCAGGAATTTAAATAGAGCATCTCTAAAGGATAATTATCCACTACCTAAGATGGACTACATCCTGCAGAAAGTGATGGGAGCATCTAGAATGTCAATGATGGATGGTTTTTCTGGTTATAATCAGGTGGCTGTGTTCCCAGAAGATCAAAATAAGACTGCTTTCACCACACCATGGGGAACATTTATGTATGCCAGGATGCCATTTGGATTAATTAATGCAGGAGCTACTTTTCAGAGGGCAATGGACATAGCCTTTGTTGGAGAACAAGACAAGTTTTTGGTGGTATATCTTGATGATATCACAGTGTTTTCAAAGAATGATGATGAGCATATTGAGCATTTAAGAAGAACTTTTGAAAAATTCAGAAGGTATGGCCTATCCCTCAATCCTCAAAAATCTTTATTTGCATTAGATGAGGGAAAACTCTTAGGGCACATTGTAACTAAAGATGGTGTGAAAATAGATCCTAAGAGAGTTGAAGTTATAAACAACATTCCTTTACCCAGGAATAAGAAGGAAGTGCAAGTGTTTTTAGGCCGAATTAATTTTCTGAGAAGGTTTATTCCTAACTATGCTGAGATAGTTAGGCATATAACTGATATGTTGAAAAAGGATAATGAAGTAAGATGGTCCCAGGAGTCTAGAGATGCATTCACCAGGATAAAACAAGCATTTGCTGAAGCTCCCGTGCTAGCTGGGCCAGATTATGCAAAGCCATTTATGATATTTTCATTTGCTTCACCCCATACTGTAGCAGGAGTATTGTTGCAGAGAAATGAAGACGGATATGAGCAACCTATAGCTTTCTTCAGTCAAGTGCTGCATGATGCTGAATTAAAATATAATATATTGGAGAAGTAGGCATATGCCCTGGTAAAGTCCCTCAAAGCTTTTAGAACCTATGTTTTGCAATCTCACATTACTGCATATGTTCCCACAGCAGCTGTCAAAGACATTCTTGTTCAGGGGGATAGCGAAGGTAAAAGAGGAAGATGGATTGCAAAAATACAGGAGTATGATTTGGACATAAGGCCTACTAAGTTGATTAAAGGACAGGGACTTGCTAAGATGTTATCTGAATCAAATCATCAAGCCTTGGGCATTAATCTATCCATGTTAGCAAATGAAGAATCTGAGAAAGGAGAAGAACAACAAGGACTAGAGATGGCCACTCAAAAGATACATATGAAATATCTAACTAGTCCTTGGTATAAAGAAATAGTTGAATATATTTTAACACTTAGCTGTCCTCCGAGTTGTGATAAGATAAAATACAGAGCTGTAAGAATGAAATCTCAGAAATACATAATTGCTAATGGACAGCTATATTGGAGAGACCCTTCAGGTATATTACTATTATGCCTCACAGAAAAAGAAGTGGAGAATATAATGACAGAATTTCATGAGGGAATTTGTGGAGGACATTACAGTTGGAGAGGTACAACTCATAAAATCCTGAAGGCTGGTTTTTACTGGCCAAAATTGTATACAGATGCTTTTGCTTGGGTCAGAGCATGTGACAAGTGCCAAAGATTTGCAGAAAGACAGAAATTAGCAGCTTTGCCCTTGATTCCTATTCATGTGAATGAACCATTTCAGAAATGGGGATTAGATTTTATAGGAGAGATACATCCCCCATCAAGTGGCCAATATAAATGGATACTAACAACCACAGATTATTTCACAAAGTGGGTGGAAGCCATACCTACAAGAAATGCTACAGATGTTGTGATAATCAAGTTTATGGAGGAAAATATCATATCTTGGTTTGGCTGTCCTGCTAGGATTGTAACTGATAATGCACAGGCTTTCAAGTCTGCCAGATTTGTAAATTTCTGCCAACAGTATAATATCATATTGACTCACTCCACAGCTTACTATCCCCAGGGAAATGGCTTAGCAGAGTCTTCTAATAAAACCCTGGTGAGGGCCTTGAAGAAAACAATAAATGAGAATCAGAAGAATTGGGACTCCCAATTAAAATTTTCTCTATGGGCCAATAGGATAACCAGCAAGAGAGCAACAGGAAAATCTCCCTATGAGTTGGTGTATGGGCGAGCAGCTGTGTTCCCTGTGCAATTGGCGTTTCCAGTAGCACGTTTTATGCAGGAAAGCCAGGAGGAACCAGATGACATGGTTAGAAGAATTAATCAATTGGTCGAATTAGAGGAAACACGGAACCTGGTGAGTCATATATTAATAGAATATCAGGAGAAAATGAAGAATGTATTTGATCGGCATGCGAAAGACAGGAAATTTCAAATTGGAGACTTGGTTCTCAGATGGGACGTTCGAAGACCAGAGAAAGGCAAGCATGCTAAATTTGATCCGTTGTGGTTTGGCCCATTCAAAGTTGTGAATCAAGGAGGAAACAATACTTTCATGTTAGAAAACCTACAGGGTGATCCGCTGGATGCCCCTGTGAATGGCCAATTCCTCAAGCCATACTTTCAATTCTGATCCAGGCTGGGAATGCCTGTTGTATTATATTGTATATAAGTTGTTTTAGCTTTTATTTTTATAAAGAAAGGATGCTGGAAAATTATCAAAAGAAGCGCAGAGGAATTGAAAGACAGAATGTACATACAGAAATGTTCAGTGGTCTGCGTGTTCTCGACATGCCCAAGGATGAACATGCCGTCCCTAGATGGAGCCGATGTTGTGCATATCAGCCCCCCTTATCTAAATTTTGGCCACCGAGTCCCTTTGGATCTGTTTAAAACATATTTCGTAGCCACAGGCCTCCATATTTTGTCTATGGTTACCTTTTCCGCTCATAAAATACACTGTGCCAAGGTTAAAATCCGTGATTTAAAGTTTATAGGGCCTAGCCCTAAGATCTTAGCCCTCCCTGTTTTGGTTCCCATGTGACTCGGGCTCGGAACCATACGCTAAGACAAAAGGGAGCTTGTTGTTTTATGTTTCGGGCACAACTGTAACCGTCAGATCCAAAGCCAATCGACGGAGCGGAGGCTGTTTTATATGGTGGTCCCCGCGTCCGTATCCCGTCGCGGGAAACCGCTGGTTCCATTCTGCACCGCCTCCACCAGGTCGTCGGTTTTCAATCAAACGCCAGCGATTCCACAAGTCGCATGCCGCGTGTCCCTGAGTACGGCGTCCTAAATCGCTTTTTCACGCGTTAAAGGTTGAACAATGGCTGAGCAGCGGAACTCACCCGCGCCGTTGGATCTGTCGACCTCAATCCAACGGCGGATACCTTCCGAAGATGCTCGCACGTTAACCTATGTCCGTTGTGTCCCGTGGCCCACCATTACGCCGCTCCCATCGCCTTTGAGCCGTTGATCTGTCTTCCAAAATCCGACGGCCCAGAATCCAGTATTCTCTGTCTGTTGACTCCGCAGCCACGTCACCCTCCCACCTGTCCCTCGTACACCCATGTGTCGTCTTCTCGTATGTCTATAGTATTCTCCCCCGCCGTATATATATATGTGTGTGTTTTTCATTCATTTTAATCATTTTATCCAGTCATCACGTTCATACTGTTTTACGTGGAATATCCGCATTTTGTCTGTTTATCAAAGCCTTCATCGTATTTCCTCCACCACCCTGCACGTTCTTATCATTCCGCCATGTCCTCACCACCATTATTGTCGACACCTCCCCGTCCATCACACTTGTACCTGGTTTTTCTAATGTATTGGTGGATTTTGCAGGGTTTCGACAAACGGAAAGATGTTTCAATTCACAGCCCTGGCTGCAGCAATAGAGCATCTCAGAAGGCAATTCAATTGAAGCTGTCATTATGAAGAAGGGTCCTGAAAGCCACCATGATAAGACAACCATCGCAGGAGCAGGATTTGAAATCTTTCGAACTCTCCAAGGACAATTTAAAGATGATGGTTAGCGTATGGGGATATAAATGTTCATGCAAATAAAATCAGCAAAGAATTAAAGATTTCAACAACCTCATTGAAGATTATAAGCTCATATATGGTGTTAAAAGACAAGGGTATCGGACCAGAGATTTTCTAGATCAAGCCGAGGGTACAATACATTAAAAATCATACCCCACAGATTATATTTCAGCTGATTTTCTTCTCAGGAAAGTACAGAAGGTTCATGAAGATTTTCTCTTATGCCGTGTCTCTGAAGAGATCTTCTTCCCAGTTCATTTATTCTTGCAAGCAACCTCAAGGCTTTATCGCAACAGATTTTCCTCCTCCAGCCAAGTACATAGCATTTGTATATTTTATTATTTGTGTCTTGTTTATAAGGAGATTTTCATCCCCCAGCATTCATTTCTAAAGGCAGATTGTAAAGTAAAGTCATTTATATTTAGTCTTTCACAGTGTGGGCACGAATGTTTTCCGCCATTTTGTTCAAATTAAGTCATTAAATGTGCTCCACGTACCTCCTTCTCTAGAATTCTCTATCTTTTCTATAAAGACCCAGAAATAAGACATTAGAGGGGTTCCAGATTTCTATCAGCAAACTGTGCAGTGAAAAGGCTTTTGTATACATTTTGTAGCACTTCTGTATGAAGGTTCAGAGCCCGTAGGGTCTCAGTGAGGAGGAGTTATAACTATAATGAGGATTCTGGTCTTTGGTATCTCACAATATGTAATTTTCTCATATGTGTTAATACAATATCTCATTTCATACTATTTATCTTCTTGTATCATGCTCTAGAATGCGAGTGGCTCACTAATCCTGAGTAAGGATTCATCCTAGTTGATGCCCATACTGGGGTTAGTCAAGCGCTTTAAATAGGCCTAGTCATGATATATTGTTCCATGTTCATCTCATCCATATTTTCTGCTATATTAGTTACTTGAGGAGGGTGCTTTTAAAACGCCATTGTCATATATGGATTCTTAGTTAAGTAAGCCCATATGTGATTCTGTTGTGTATCTAGGTATCAGTCTCATGTTAGCTAATATCTTCTTCATGTTTCTTTACTGCATCCACTTTCTGATATTTGATTTCTGTGATATATTATTTGAACTGGCCCTCTTTACAGTAAGTTGTCTCTTAACTGTCTGATGCCTTTGTATTGGAGTTTTGCATGATGTTCCTACACTATTCTTATCTTTGTATCAGCTTCTGAGAGAGATTGGTCCCATTTAAACTAATTTCCTTGTTCAACAAGAGATAGTAAGAGAGCTTTTGGATTGACAACCCAAGCTATATGAAGAGCTCCTTGCTATATTAAGATGTCCTAGGCACTGGTCTATGGCAACTCTAGACTGTCTCTAGGGGGTGACAAAATTATACCTGCAACACAATCCAATATAAAAATATGGATTGTAAAACTGACTTAATAAATATCATCTTGCCTCCTAAACTAGGTCATCGATGTACCCATTGGTTCATCATGTTTTCAATATTTTTAATGATCCAACCCCAATCAGAAATCAAATAGGAATTTGGTTTAATATGAGAGCCCAAGTATGAGAATCCTGAGTCCATTGGTCGGATAGAGATTCTGAATAATTGACTAATCTGTACAGTCATAGCCTCGTCCAACTGATTGGATATCAATTCTGATTTATGAGGATTAATAAAGAGTCTAGATGCAACACCAAATGAGTCCAGTATATAATGAAAATGATTCCAATCTGAATTTTTTTTTGAACCTCCGAATAGAAGGTCATCTAGGAACATGCAGTGGGTGACATTGATTTTTCACGTCATTTTGATGCCAGTGATCAAGCCTCAGTCCCTATAATTTGTGATCTTCCTGCTTAGCGCTTCCATTACCAGTATAAAGAGGATAGGCGGCAGAGTGCACCCTTGACACAATCCTCTATTGGCTTTAAATAAGGTCCTAGGGTAGCCATTAATGATAATAATGAAATAGGTAGAGATAACGCAAGCCATGATCCATTTCATGTTACAGATCAAAATTTTGATTTTATATAAAATCAATCTCAGGAATTCCCAATCACCACTATCAAAATCCTTACTGATATCAATTTTGATGAGAAATGTCAAGAGGCTCCTTACCTTAATGGAGTGTAAACATTCATGTGTGGTGGCCATTGTATCCTGGATCTACCGCCCCTCAATGAATCATAATTGTTCTAGCGAGATGTGTGCATTTAAGTAAGATCAAACCAAAATTTCTATGAGCTTTGACATAAACTTGTAAACAACACTGCATAAAGATATAGGGTGGAAGTCCTAAAAAGATTCATGATATTTCAACTTCGGGATGAGTGCTAAAAATGTAGCATTGATGGCTCCATAAATATGCCCATTCACCCTAGATTCCTCGACCACCTCCAGAAGATATTTTGACATGATATCAAAGCAATTCAAATACAATTCCACCCCGCAACTGTCTGGCCCATGACTATTTTCCTTGGCACAAGTATGGAGGACCCTATGAATTTCCTTGACTGTAGTAGGTTGGCCCAAAACAACGTTTTCTTCTTCTTTTACCATCAAGGGTAACAAGGAAATAAAATACATTTGATCTCAGAATGATTGTTCTTTAGCTGAGTAGAAGTCTTTATAATGGTGAAAAGTAGCCTATTCGATCTCCTTTTGAGTGATATGTTTGCAATTGTCTTCATCCCATATGCTCCATATGTCATTCTCCTTCCTTCACATAGATGTGAATTTGAGGAAAAACTTGGTGTTCTTGTCACCAGTCGTGACCCATAAGGCTCGACTCTTTAATCTCCAACTTAGTTCCTATGATTTAGAATAGAAATTCTTACGAGCTTTGAGTTCCATGATCTGATTTTTTCGATCAATTCTATTAAACAAGGGGTCTCCCAGATAAAAAATCACCAATAATGCAACCTCTATAAAGATCAGTTTTTTATTTTATTCTTCTTTAAGCTTTTTGACCTAAATGCAGACCCTCTTTTTTAGGTGATTTAATTTATGGAAAAAGGATTTCGTGGGACTAATATGTGTTTGTGGCTCCCTCCATACCTAATAGACCATATCTAAGAAATCTGTGTGTTCCATCCAGGAATTGTTAAATTTAAAAGGTAGAGCCTTCTGCCTTGTTCCTCCTATCTAGGTGAGAGTGATCGAAAGGTGGTCTGACGCAAATGATGGAATAACTAAAGAGGATAATTGAGTAAACCCCACCGTTAAAATTCCTTTAATAAAAAAGTGATGTAGTCGCTTGGAGATTTAGTTGATCCCATTCCTACCATTGATCTAGGTAGGAACAATCCTTGATGGAGAAATGCCGCACAAAGACAAGGAATAGAAAAGATATTTAAGATAGGATTCTTAATTATCAACCTTCGCTTTTTGCCCCCAATTATCCTTGATTTCTAAAGTTAAGTTGAGGTCCCCAGCCACTATAAGAGAATACAAATCCAGAATGCCAGAATTCCATACATGTTCCCAAAAAATTCTTCTACCAGAATAGGGCACATACATATCGAGGATATGAAGCCGCGTGGTAGAGCCCCGAGAAATTCCTAAGAGAAAAATGCTTGTAGAGGTCAATAAAGTTGATAATTTGAGACAGGTTGGCTTTCAGGCCACCACCAATCCCTTATAAAGCCCAGTTGAACTGTAAGCGCATACGTGCTAGCCAGAACACGTTTTGAGCAAGATTTCCCATGATCTTTCCATAGAAATCATATATTATTGAAGCATAATCAAATCAGGATGGTAACAGAGAATAAGACCTTTAAGGTGGAGGGATTTATGAGAGGACCTCAATCCTCTTATATTATAGAAAATTATGATCATTGGGGAATTGGAGGGTCGGGTTTTCTCGCTCTAAAGACCCGATGAACAGAAGAGGCAGAAGCAGAGAGATTAAAAATCGGTGAGTCAGGTTCACGGTGAGGAGAGGCCTTGAAGAGGACATAAGAGATTTTTTTGTATTTTAGGGACTTATTATTCCAACGATTAGATGAAACGGTCGAGGAAGAGGGTGTATAGGTTCCAGAACTAAAGCCCATCTGAAGGTGAAAAAAAAAATTTAATGGAAAGGAGTTCCATCCTGAAAGAGTTTGTGATTGATAATGCCTCCTATTCTCGGTCTGGGGAAGAGGGGGAGACTAGTTATTCTAGAATGAAATGTAGGTTCGGGCAGTCTGGGGAAGGGTTATCAGATGAAGGGGTGGAACCAGAAAGAGGAGGAGAAGCTGCAAGGGATTGGGGAATTTCAGAAGTTAATGACTCAAAATTGTTAGCCTCTACCAATAGATTACTAGGATAATATTGCAGGGAGAATGCATAACAGGTGGCAGAATAAAATCAGGAGGGGATATATGATTACCTATAGAATCTAGCTAATCGACTGGTGGTCCCGATGGAATAGAGATCGGACGCCTCCAATGGGGGTGTCAAACTAGAGATATTTGACCTGAACAGGAAGCGTGCAAGTGACCAGTGAGTGGAAGATGAGGCATATGAAAGGGATGCCCCAATAATCGATCGTTAACCTACGGGAGAAAGAACCCCATATAATGTCCAGACTGGAAGAGAGTATACCTACGAGATCGACCTCGACTAGTATCCAAGCAATTTTCTTATCCATCTGTCCTAAATTTTTGTCATCCCAATAGTAAAAGCTCCCAATAGAGTTGCCTATGTCTATAATGGCAAGGTGGGTCCATAATTCTAAAAAGAGAACCAAAATATTAGCGCATACAACCTACCTCTAGGGGATGTCGTGACGGGGTCAAAACCAGCATGCGATGCTTGTAGAAACAGGAACCTCTACCTTTAACCCAAGGAGAGTGGAGAATGGTTTCTACATCCAATGGACTTAAGAAGTGGTAACATACCCATCCATTCTGAAGTAAACTGATATGGGGTTGATATCCAAGCTTCAATGTCTATATATTCGACATCCACTGTTTTATTTTCTTTCCCAAAAGATGCAGAAATCACCACCTTCTGAGGAGTGCAAGGATTTTTAGACACTCTAAATTCTCCCAGAATGTCTCGGGCTGCATAGTTAGGGACTTCAGAATGTCGTTCGCCTTAAGTGGTCAAGAGGATTTGTTATCGCAATAACTACGATGGAAGGTCTGAAAATCTCCTGATGAAAGGGTACCATGAGGCATGGCGGGGAGAGGAAAGAAACATGGTTAGAGTATGATTGAGGTCGAGCACTGGCCTCCACTTCGATTGTAAGTGCTATGGTCTCAGAATCCGGAGATGGTGGCATTTGCATGATGTACAGGTGTTGAGATAACCTGTGTGATCGTAGCGAGTGGGTAGGGGATGGTCCTAGAATCATAAAGGAGTGGCTTCAAGAGAGTTAGTTGGCTATCTTATCCACACTAGGTGTCATTCAATGGCAGGGGAGTAGAGTGGCGCTATGGTACAAACGGATCCTTGAGGATAGACAGATTTAATTCATGTTGCAAAGATGGACCTTCATATTTGAAACCAAAAAGTCTCACTAATTAGAGAAGTCTGATTTTGACCTCAGTCCACTGTTGAAATGAAATTTCGGCATTCGCTGCTTCATGTTGTTCATTCTAACGCAGAAATGTAACAACCTAATTATTGTCGAATGTGTTTAAAACCAGAAAATTGTTCAAAAAAATTGTTCCTTTATACTCCACTGATTCCATTCTTTCACACTTCTCTGGACCCAACCTCATATTTATTGATAATTGATTCTAAGTTATCTGTCGTGATATCCTTTTTGTTTTCCTCTGGTCCTCTTCCTGTATTATTTGATATTGTTGTCTATTCCTCTGGCTCTGACTCGTTCTTCAACATTGTGTAGTTTCGATATGTTAATGTTGCAATCAGAAATATTTCTCTTAGCTTTGGCTCATTCGTCGTCTACAAGTGCCCCATTAGTAAATTTTTCATCATCCCTGTGACTATGTCCTTCCTGTCCCTATGCGCTTGTGGCATAGTGGCTTCATATATGGCTCCTCTTCAGTTGCGAGAGCTTCCATTGTTTTTCGTAAGTGTAGTCGTAACAGGAAAAAAATTGACTTCAATCCATTCAATGTTCCTATCCCGATTCCTTCTCTACGTGTCTCAAACTTATAAACAAAACCATGTAAGGAAAGTTGTATAAGTTCAAAGGAAGGCCAGAGCGCTCCTACATAGAACTTGTTGGAAATATTGAACAAAAAAATACACAGAGGGATGTGTTCCCCCACAACACAGAGAATGCACAAATAATGTGGAAATAATAGTCAAACACAGACAGATAGTGAATTACACAGAAGAGGAAATTTATTCAACTCTTCTCTATTTCAATTCATTTCATTCTCTTAAAAACATATGAGAAATTACACAGTTTTATACAAAATGGCCGAAGCCTGAGAGTTTAAAGAAATTCAATGTGGGATCATACATTTAACATAAAAATCATCCTTGGCTCTGTTTGGATGGTTATACACAAAAACGTATACACAGAACACAAAACTGCAGACCTGAAAATTCATGCAATGCAGTTCAGAAAGCACATTGCTTCCGGCACTTCATCACTTCATCGCACATTGGCGATCTTAACATTTAGCATATGTGTGATACGGGAAAACATTAAACTTTGCGATGTGCGATGTGACGTGGCACATCGCATTGCATCCAAAACATAATAACCAGCGGGCGCTATTCATTAACTCCTCGGCTTTGCGACGTACGATCTGCGCTATCCTCCCGAGCTTGACACGTGCCCCCTTTGTGATCACATTGCAAACAAAACAAAATAACTTGCGGGTGGCTCTTAAAGTTAAAACTTATAACTTGCGAAGTGCAGGCTGCGGGCACTAAAGTGATGGTAAGTGCGGTAAAGGTTTGAGGTGGGTCCCACCAGATTGCATCGGTGGAAACTTAGTTTCGATGGAAGCCCTAAGGGTTAAAATTTAAATCCTATGAAGTGCGGGCAGCAATGTGAAAAGCTTAGAAAGTGAGAAATGTTTAAATCAAAGGAAATGGAGGAATACAAAGGTTTGTGGCAGATTTCAAATGCAATGGAGGTAAGTGTGGGTCACGCCGATATCGCATCGACAGAATTTTAAGTTTGGCGAAAGACTTAAAGGTTAAAAAAAAAAAATTACGAGCGCAAAGTTGCGGGCAACGTTAAGTAAATGTGGCAGGTTGGAAATAAACGCAGAGTGTGGGCTTGTAGCTACTCTATTTGATTTTGTGTGAACACCTTCGACTTTTTGAAGACTGAGGCTTGTCCTTCTTGCACAAAAAATTCAATTTAGTGTGGACTGCTGCCACTTCTTATTCATGGTGGTGGTTGGGAGTAATTCCAACAGAACTGTAATTCATGAGTCTGTCTTGTATATATGTCGTGAAGTGATAATTTTCTATTTCTACTTCGATGCCTCTCTTTGATAGAAATCATCCACATGTTTCTAATTTTTTATTAATTTATATTCATATATTATTTGTACTAACTTGAGAGGGGTATTAAATTGGCTTGAATGCTTTATATTAATAACTTATTTGCACTCTCGCAACATTTAAAGACGTAACACGCTAGTTCTCTCTTTTCAGGTATGTCGCTTCTAGCTCTGATATTTACAGTGGATGGGTGAAACACACTAATTTATTTAAATCTTCAAACACCATAATCCCATCCCCTATTTCTCAATAGGTGAATATTTAACATATATATATAATTCCACTTTCGACTACAACTGCAATTTAACTGCTTGCAAATCAGAAAAAGCAAAATACCCAAATACACCACCCCAATAGCTACTAAAATTCAAACCTAAAAAATATTATTGTGACACACACTACAATCAGATTTACAAGGAAAAAAAAATATCAAACCGTGTTAATATTGCTAGTACTATGGAGCTAGTCTAGTTTATAGGTTGATACAGTGAGGCATCCACCGCATATACTCAACATTTCTCTTAAATTATTTCATCTCAAGCTCCTCTAGATGTGTATTGACATATTTCCAGTATGACAGGACCCATGTTGTCTGCAAAAATCCCACTTCCCTTACAGATCATGCCCTTCTCCTTCAGCACCAAATAATTCGGCATATAAGGGTGCTTCCATTGATCCTGCAAAACGAAATCAAAGAAGAGAGTGTTCTTCTCCTCTAGAAATTGCTTGACAATGTCCAATCATTCATAAAATTTTCCTTCTACTACTCTTACCTTGGAAGATAACCCCGCAACCAACCAACAAATATGATTTATAGTATTTAATAATTATCTCAAGCTTAGTTAGCCAGAGCCATTATAAAAGCCTCCAAACAGCCATAGCCCAGATAAGTGTACTAGCATAATTGCATTTGATGTTCCACACAACGTTTTATTTTTTTTAAATGTATTTAGTAGTTATACAAATCTTGAAACGTAGTGTATTATTAGTTCCTAATTAATTAATTAATTAATAGTTAGTTAGTTCCAAAACATATATGTGGCTACTGTTAGTGTCAGTGTTTTCATACTTCCACCAGGGATCAAAACTTACTCTTTTGAATTTTCATATTAGGAGTCCCATACCATAAATTTTCATCATTCCATTAGGTCATGGATTCATTGATGGTAGCGGTCTTTCATCAGTTTTCCCTCATGTGAGACTTGCTGATTCTCATCTCTATGATTTTCAGTCATGATGCATTGGTACTCCCAATCCATATTATTAGGTCATAGGGTTGGTATCATTAGGTTCTAGGGTCTCATCATGGTCAAATTAATGATTCAAGTGTCAATAAATATCAGCAAGATCGTGAGGAGGTCAAATAAACTCAAAGGCATAGCATCTGAAAAAATCAAAGAATTGTTCTATCAAGATTGATGTAATTTTCACCTGAAAACCATGTTTTTAGGTGAAAACATGGTACTTTGCTTTCATTATCATATTTTATGTAATTTTATGTCTTCATATGTAATAAGTTGCACTTCAGAAGCTGTTATCTCCACAAAGCCACCACCCTGCCTTTCAAAGGTGTTTTTTCATAAAATTATTAGTACAAAATCATGTTCTAAGTGTGTTCATCAGACAGAGCTCGGGAAGAGCTTTCCAATGGTATATTATACTTTCAAAACTGACTCCTGGATTGAAAAATATGCCTAAGTGAACAAAAGTCCCCAAAGGCCTAACCCTACCCCTTTTTCCATTTGTCCCTTAGACTTTATTTCATAAAATTTTAAATTTTTTCTTTATAAACCCCTTTTCCCCTATCTGATTTCATAATCGCATCGCAAAAGTCCTTTTGACCCATAAAACTCCGATGCGATTAAACTATCTCCCTTCCCTCCAATCCAATCGCAACATTTAGTCGCATGGACCCAATTGACCCCGCCTGATTACATCCCAACCGTTGATTTGATCAACGATCCAATGGCCCACATGTAATCGCACCGCCGATCACATCGCAGTTTCGCACCGTCCCCGCGCCCTTAATTCTTCCGACGCGATTGACTCCCGACCCGCTCCCCCGATTGCATCTACACCGTCGATCCGCCCATCTGATCGGACAGCTCACGAGTCGTCGCACCATCGCAATCAGTCATTCCCGCAGTTTAACTCCCGCTCCACTCCCACTCCGACTTGTGATTGTGATTGGCCAAGCCCCACCATAAATTTTTCCACCCTGCTTCATTCAAAAAGGTTTTCCCTTTGTAAATGTGACAAAATCATTTTTAAAAACATTTCTTAAGTGTTCCATCACATCACGCTTTCACCCTACCATGTTTAAACCCCCGCACTATGGTATTACTCCATCGCATCACAAATTGTTATTTCGATGTGTTCATAACTCTCACTCCACTCCCCTTCTCGATTGCGATTGCGATTGCGATCTATTCCCCAGGTCCTACTAAAACCCTTCCGCCTTTTCAACGAAAAGGATTTTTCTTTTGTAAATCCCAAATCCATTTTTATTTTGTTTTATAAGGACTTCACCCCATCGCTCTTATTCCAATCGCATTGCAAGTGTTTATAGCATTGTTCCTGCTCCCAAACGCTGCATTGCGATTGCGATTTCCCCTTTCCCTCTATACACCATCGCATCACAAACTCCAAACGCATTTGTTCCATTGTGAGATATACACCTTTCCCTCTTCCGATTGCGAATGCGATTTGAGCCCACCATCCTTTCCTTTGCCCTTTTTAACCCAAAAGAGGAATTTTCTTCATTTAAACAGAAAATATAGTTTTCCATTGGTTTCAAAAGGCATTTTCTTCAAAAGTTGGTTTTTCTTCAAAGAGTAAAAACAAAGACAAACAGTCAAAGGCCGAGAGCTAATTATGAACCAGAGACATCTACAACATCTATAAAATAGGGATATGTTCTTCAGATTTCCTATTTTCATTCATTCAGTGTAACAACAAATCTTCAAGATGGTTAATACATATTGTTTCTCCTTCTTTTCAGGGGAAAATTGTTGGTCTTCTTCCTATGTTCGGATTCTAGTTTATGGCCTGGTGAAACAACTCCCTCTTTCTGTGGATCTACTTCCCTCAATTTTTGTCTATTTAATGTAATTTCTGAGTCATTTGTAGGGGGAATAAAGTGTGGAATTATTTGGAAATAATTTGAAGGACGCTCTGTGCTCCATTTGTAATAGTTTGGCAGGGAATTAACAAAGATATGCAGCTCTGATTTGTGGGATCCCTGTGCTGTGGATTTTAGCATTGTTTCTTCCTTTTAGTTCATCTATGAATTGTTATGTTTACCATTTATTCATTCACATTTATGGTTGAATGCTTTCAAGATAGATAGGTAGAATCAATTTTTTAATGCTCTGCCTTGGAAAATCATTCAATACTTTATGTTTTCTGCTATTTGAAAAGGATCCATCTCCTATGCCCTTTTCAGCTCCTCGCTAGTCTTACCATTCCATCATTATTTAAACTAAATTTTTAAAATTCTTGCCTACCTTGCCCCATGAAATACCCTGTATCTCTTATTTAATTCCCCAGATTCAAACTGCCCCATCTATTCCATACAACCTGTTGGTGTTCCCATGTTTTGGCAAGTCTGGTAATACCAAAAGATGAGACAACATCATAACCACTTTTAGACCTCAGGATCTAGCCCTCCCGAGTCCAGATAGGGATCTCTATATAATAGGAAAATGGTATGTGTCTTTGAAGTTTCAGTTTCAAGGTTTTAGGCTAGTTATAATGTGCAAGGCTTGTTTGTTTGACTTTTTATTTGGTTGTTGGGAAACAGGAAGGAAGGATTCTCTACAAGACAAGGCTGAATGAAGAGGATTCTATACAAAGGAGGAAATGATTTTAGGGAATACTCGAGACCATTGGGAAATGGAGTCAAGAAAGGGTTTACTTTCTTTTCGATATGTAGGCTTTCAGTTGGGCTAGTCATCTAAAGCGTTGGATCTTAGAGATGATAATGTGATATGAAATGATGAGAAAGAAAGTGAAAGGCAAGGAAACCTCCAAGATGACCACTTAGGAATAATGTCCAGGGATAGGAAATGCTAGTAAACACCTGTGACCCAACTCCTAAAGGGTGAACTCTTCGGACAAAGGGAACATTAAAGATTTAAACGCAAAGGTCAAGACCTGCGATCAGAGAGAGACTTTGAACTCTCAATGCTTCGGCATCCAGCTTAAGGGAATTTAGAAGGATTCAATTAATCGGAAAGGACCTTAGTGAGGCAGAATCAGTAACTATAAACTCCCAATATCCTAATTCATTTAATTAAAGCCTAACAAGAACATCTAAGAACAAATTCATTAATTCATACATTAGCTAGCAGAAATGTAGCCGCTACACTGGTTAAATTAACTTGAATCAATACTCAAATAACACATACAGCAAAAAACATCAAAGGTAGGGAGAGCTGAAACATAGGGTACCATGCAAGGGTAAATCCTATGCCAGATTTCTGATGCGTACCATAGAAACGAAATGTGATGGATTACAAAGGAAATTAGAAGTTAATTTTCCCAATAAAGGACTGTAACTCTTTAATGTTTCTCAGGTGTGTGATCTGTAGTATTTCCTCAACTCTCTGCGGATCTATTCTAATCCCCTTCTCAGATATAATATGGTCGAGAAGCTTACCCTCCTGTAGCCCGAACACAGTATTTTTGGGATTTAATGACAGACCGAACCTTCTACATTTTTCAAAAACTCTCCTCAGATGTTTCAGGTGTTCCTCATCAGTCTTGGAATAGACGGTTATGTCATCCAGATAGATGATAATGAATTTCCCTATTTCTTCCAAAAAGGCTATGTCCATCACTCATTGGAAGGTCGCACCGGCGTTCATCAGTCCAAAAGGCATTTTTACGTACATAAAAGTGCCCCATGGAGTGGTGAAAGCGGTCTTGAGTTGGTCTTCTGGGAGTACTAAAACTTGGTTATAACCGGAAAAACCGTCTAACAGGGAGATCCTTTTTGAACCCACTACCTTCTGAAGAATATGTTCCATCTTTGGAAAAGGGTAATTGTCCTTAAGTGAGGCTCTGTTAAGGTTCCTGAAATAAATGCACAGCCTGATCTCACATGTTTTCTTTCTCACAGCTACTAGGTTCGAGACCCAATTAGAGAACCTCACAGGAACTATTATTCCTGCCTTGTACATCTTTTTTATTTCCTTTTCCACTGCAGGCAATTGTTTTGGGTTAATTCTGCGAAGTTTCTATCTGAAGGGTTTCTAATTCTCCTTTAAAAGGATTTTGTGATGTATAATGTTCATGTCATAGGCCTTTAAGTCCTGGTAGCCCCAGGCAAACACATCAATGAATTCTTTTAAAAGGTCAATGTATTTCTTTTTCATGTCTGTGGGCAAGGACTTAGCCAATTTTATCATCTTAGGCTTGTCTTCAGTCCCTATGTTGCATTCCTCGACATCAGAGTCCAAGTGCTCTATGGTGGGTTTTTTCACTACATCATCGAAATCGAAAAGATCCTTTAAAGGTGCCAGACCTTGGGGTATGTTCTTATGTCTTTCCTGTAGCACCTCTATTTCCTCTTTATCTACATTCTTATATTCTTCTGTTGTATTTCCAATCTGTTCAGTTAAAGTGTTTATTTCTACACTACGTGGTGATTTTTCTTCGTTGGGGGGTTCCTCATTCAGGCAGCTATAGTCGGCTTCAGAGTTTGAATCATAGAATTCAAACTCATTCCTGCCAATCAGGAAATCCTCAATTTTCTTATCTCCCTCAAAGACCTGCCATTTTTTCTCATTGTCAGACACTGCAGGTCTGTATTTTATTTGAATGATGATTTTTTTGTCACTGGGGGGCTTGTGATATGAACTAGTAATGCAGGCTAATCCGTTTGCAATTACGTTCTGACTCCTAGGAACAAACACCAGTTCATATTCCACAAAGGTTTTCAACAAATCCATGGCATCATTCTTGTACGCTCTCAACCTAGGGTGCTTCGCTGTGTATTCTCTACTCACTTTTTTTATGATTAACTCAAAGTCTCCATGCACAGCTATCCTACAGGCTCCTAGTTTTCTTAGTAAATTCAGGCCTAGGATAAGAGCCTCATACTCCGCAATATTTTTTGTACACTTGAAGTTCATATTGAAGGCATGACTCTCGGCATAGTCACTCTCATTGTTATGTAACCACACTCCCACCCCTGCAGTATTTCTAGTACAGGATGCATCGAAATTAATTTCCCATAAAGGTTCGTCCTCGGCCTTATCATCGGTTTCTTTCCTAGCGCTGGTTTCATTGTTATGCTGCAATGGGGGGTCTGTTTCATAGTGTGGAGGGTTTCGTTCTTCACGCTGGGTGTGGGTTTCATAGGGGTGACTAGCTAGCTGTTTGCATTCTATTTCTTTTTCACTCTGAGTTTGAGCTGCAGTGTACTGTCCAGAGGATTCTTCTTCATTTTCTTCTAAGTCCAGAGTGGCCATTAAGTCAAAATATATGGGCTCTGTTTCATTGTCTGTATCTCTATTTCCTATTTTTGGCTCTTCTATAGATTCATTTTTGCATAGGATAAAGGAGTCCAGATCAGTGTGTACAGCGCACAAAGGTGAATTTTCAGGCTTTTCAGGGCTGCTGACCAAGAATTTCATTTGTGCCTCTCTATACAGTCTCCTAAGTTGGCTAAAGACAGGGATTGTGGCATATGCCCCATCCATCTACATTGTACCTTGCAGCTTGGCTCCCCATGACCTTGATAATAGAATACCATACTTAGGTGGCACGTCTGCCACTACAACATCCATAACCATACATTTTGTTGGAATCTGGGTCAAGCTCACACACAAATCTTTGATTAGGCCAAGACATTTTACTCTGCTAGATTCAAATGAATATAAGTATTTATAGGGACGAGTTATCTCCAGACATAACCTCTCCATAACTACCTTAGGCATCAGGTTGTGTGATGCCCCAAAGTCATGCATCGCATTGTGAAGGATCTTGTCATGGCTGTTGAGACTGATGTAAAAAGGCGGTACTACCCCTTCCTGAAACTTCCCTTCTATCTTTGGACCAAACAGAAGGGCTAGTTGATCATCACTCAAATTGACAGTATCACTGTTTTCACCTAGATTTAGAGCTTTCAAAAATTTTCCTTTATATACATCCTGAGTGGCCAGCTCAGAGAGTGGGACGGAGATTTTAATTTTTGCAATCTCACTCTCCAAATTGAAGGTGGATTGACTCTTCATGACACTCAACTCTATTTTGTTAGCCACCATCTTAGTGGTTGAATCAGTGTGCAGATTCTCACAATGTACATTGTTAGGAATTGTTTTATCAGGAGCACTAACTGCACTTATGGTGCTACTAGTTGGTTGAATTTGTTTTTCAGTATTTTGGTTGTTCCTCTCTTTGTTCTTCCCAGAACTTTCAGCTACTGATTTTATACCTTCAGCAGTTACTTTAGAAGTTTTCTCGGGGCTTTTCTTAATAGTAATCTCAGAAGCTTTTGTTTTGGATTTGTCTAAGTTCCTTTTGCTTCTAATTTCATACTGTTCTCTGACCTAAATGATAGCATTTTCAAACCTGAGCCTGTAATCCTCATATTCTAATCTTTCCTCTTCCCATATGAGGGTAAGGGCTGATCTTCTTCTGTGGAACAGTTGTGGATTGAGTTTTCAATTTCAAACATATTTATTGTGCTTCCCTCAGACACTTCTATGATTCCCTCATCTTCGTCAAGAAATTTCTCCTGAAATGGGGGAATAACTTGTTGATCCAAATCTCTTTGTCTATTGGGAGTAGTATTGTTTCTCCTAAAGTTTTGGTTCTGGTTATAATTTTGGTTTCTGTTCTGATTACTGACTGAGACAACCATTTTTTCCATCATTTTTTGTAGCTTTTCCAAATTCTTGGCTAGATGGTCATATTCGGGGTCATATGTGGAAGCTACAGCATCATCCCTGTATGTTACCCTTTTCTCAGCCCTCATTTTGGCTTTCTTCTCGATCAAGTTAGCCTCAACACTCACTGCTCCCTTTTGCATATCTTCCAATGTGTTGTAATCTCTCTCCCTAAGCTGGTAGGCCATATCAACATCAAAACCTTCAGGGTATTTCACTAAGTCCATACCTTGGGGAGGTTTCATATGTGGAGGAAGAGCATTGTAAATGCTATTAAACCTTGTAGAGTAGTCATGGACACTCTCTCCTACATTTCTTTTAAGGTTCTTGTATTCCGCTAAGATTTGGAGAGGGTTGGCCTTAACTTCCCATTTGTTTATGAAGGTTTGATATAGAGTAGGAAGGTCTTGGATACTATTAGGAGGTAGGCCTTTAAACCATTTCTTCACATCACCTCCTAAAATCTACGCAATGATTCTCATTTTGACTGTCTCATCATCTATCTCCATATAGTCAAAGAAATCTTCCATTCTATCTACATGGTGTTGAGCTGTGGTAGACTCTTTAGCAGTGAAGTGTGGGATTTTTTATTTATAATCGTTGGGTAAAGGGACTAGAGGCTGAGGTAACACCAGAGGCACACACCAGGCTTCCATAATAATGCTTTGATGAGGTAAAGGATTTTCTTGCACAGCAGGTATGTGGATGATAGGGATATTAGGACTAGTAGAAGACTATTGAGCAGATTTAGGGTGACAAAGCCCCAAGTTTTGAATGAAATGAATATCCGGGGGAGTAGATGGAGGGGTCTGCCTATCCCTACTGTGTTGACCACTACGATATGGTGGACCAGTGAACTCAAAGTCTGTCTGGTCTAGAGCATTGAATGGCCTAGTTCTGGGTAAATTGTTTTGCAAACCTAAGTCAAACAGAGGGTTTGATAGAGTTGTAAAGTCTTCTAGTGCATAATTAGCTCTATGGATATGTCTGGAAATAGTTGAATTTCTAGGTGTAGGAGATTTCCTGAGAATTCTCTCAAGTTTGTCAACTATTTCAGGTGGGTTTGGGTTAGGATAAGCCCTTGTGTGAATGGTTCTTGAAGCCATAATGTTTTCCTAAAACAAAGCAGCTTAATCCTACCTGTTACTTTTAGTATGGCTGATGATGTTATGAAGGCTGGTCTCCCAGTGGAGTCTTATGAAAACCAATATAATCAGCAGGCCTACTGATCACCAGTGGAGTCTTTGATCGTCAAGGAGCTATGGAGTCGCCAGGTGGAAGGTTAAAAATGTTTCAAGGGGGTATTCTGTCCACCACAGTGATTAACCACCAAACTAAGGCTACTATTGTCTTCTTTGAGTCTTAGAAGTGTTTCAAGGTGTATTTTTCTCAAAGGTTCCCCAGCGGAGTCGCCATTATGTTTGGGTTCCCATGATTTGGCAAGTTTGGCAATACCAAAAGATCAGAAAACATCAGAAACACTTTCAGACCTCGGGATCTAGCCCTCCTGGGTCCAGAGAGGGATCTCTCTATGATAGGCAAAGGTATATATCTTTGAAGCTTTGTTTTTAGGTTTTAGGCTAGTTATAGGCACGGGTTTGTTTGTTTAATTTTTTGTTTGGTTGTTGGGAAACAGGAAGGAAGGGTTCACTATGAGACAAGGCTACATAAAGAGTATTCTAGACTAAGGAGGAATGATTTCAGGGAACACTCAAGACCATTGGGCAATGGAGTCAGGAAAGGGTTTACTTGCTTTTCAATATGCATGTTTTCAGTTGGGCTAGTCATCTAAAGCATTGGATCTTAAAAATGATAGTGTGATATAAAATGGTAAGAAAGAAGGTGAAAGGCAAGGAAACCTCCAAGGTGACCGTTCAGGAATAAATTTCTAGGGATAAGACGTGCCATTAGACACCTGTGACCCAACTCCTAAAGGTTAACTCTTCAGACAAAGGGAACATTAAAGATTTAAACACAAAGGTGAAAACCTGAGATCAGAGAGAGACTTTGAACTCTAAATGCTTCGGCATCCAACTTAAGGGAACTTAGGAAGATTCAATTAATTGAAAAGGACCCTAGTGAGGCAGAATCAGAAATTATAAACTCCCAGTATCCCAATTATTTCAATTAAATCCAACCAGAACATCCAAGAACAGATTTATTAATCCATACATCAGCTAGCAGTAAATTATAGCCACTACACTAGTTAAATTAACTTGAATCAATACTCAGATAACACATACAGCAGAAAAAATCGAAGGTGGGAGAGTAGAAACATAGGGTACCATGCAAGGGTAAATCCTATGCCATATTTCTAATGCATAACGTTAGCGCTCGAATCTGCCACAGGCTGAAAGCGGCGAGGCTCGAGGCAACATCAAACCAACCTTAGCCTCGTAGCTAGCCCTACGAGGACAGGAGAGGGCTCTCTCCGGGTCTATCTCGGCAAAAGGATCTTCAAGGGGCTGAGATGACCGATAAGGAATGCTAATTTTAGGCTAGTAAACTGATATGAAAAGGGATTTTAATGAATTATGGGTTTCCGGGGCTGCATGGGGCAAGAACAGCTTGAACAGAGAAAGATAATAAAAAACACAGATTATCTCCTGAGGCAAGGTAAGCAAGAAAATTAACATCAAATTTGAAATTAAATGGAATGGCTGGACTGCTGAGGAGTTGACAAGGGCATAGAAGATGAATCCTTGTCAAACAGAAGAAAACATTAAATATGAACAAACTTAAAGGCAGAGCATATAAATTATGAATTCTACCTTAACACTTCATTTGTTCAAATGGAAACGATCATGAAATGACATAAACACATAACAGGCTACATATGAAACAAAAGAAGACACAAATGTTAAATCTCATGCCACAGGAATCTCAGAAAACAGAGCTGTATCTCTTCATTAAAATCTCTGTCTAAAACTGTAAAATAAAACTCTAATTTTCTCCTACACTAGCTCTCAGAACTCTCTCTCCCCCTCTTTCACAATTGATTTACAATGTATAAATAAAATCCTGCTAGGGGAAAAGCAAATCGACCCCAAGACAAGGAATTTGTTTCAATTGAAATTACAAAGATAGAATAGATTAATTCATTTATTCTAAAAACAGAATACTGTTTCCCTCGAATTCCTTTGATAGCCAATACTAGAGCGCAGATCCATTTGGAGTTTTAACTAAAGTCATTAAGATAGAAAAGGATCATCTATCTGCTCTAAAGATAGAAAAACCTCCAAATATTCCAGCCGAGGATTTCTAATGACCTGGAGCGTAGACTAAAGGCAAAATAGGTAATCAATCTTTGAATGCCACTTTGCACATCCCTATACACCTACCTTCAAAATGCGTTTGCCATTTCACATATATTCTTTTAACCTGAAGATGAATCTAATACCCGAGTATTACAATGACATCATTCGGATCTAAATAACCTGCTGTTCCTTTTACTTGCGTAGAAACATGAGTTGTGGCATTATTTTCTGGAGCAATGCACGACAAACCGAAGTTCGCTTCTATGGCCTTGAAATTTTCTGTGAGTAAAGTGTTGGAGGATTTAATGTCTCTGTGGATTATTACCGGGTCTGTATACATGTGAAGGTAAGTCGCTGCATGAGCAACATCGATGGCCATATCCAGTCTTGTAGCCAAATCCAATACAATTCCATGTATACAAACTAAATGCTCCCGAAGAGTTCCATTTGGCGCATACTCTACAACAAGTATTCGTTCCTATCCATCTTCAAAGTAGCCAAGGAATCTGACCAGATTGAGTTGTTCAACACTTAAAAATGTTCGAATCTCACTTTGGAATTCAACAAACAGATGTTTGTCAAACATTATGAAATCGCAAATCGATCTCATTTTCTTGACTGTCAATTATTGCAACGGACCCACGATTTTAACTTGCTCCAAGCACTGTCCACTTTCTTCTACATCAATGACCTTTCAACTACATCAAATATCCATTAGGCAATGATAAAAATCTGTTTGTATGCCGTAGGAAACAATTTGGATTGACTCTGAGCGCAAAAATAAAATTCTGGGTGCCAAACGCAATTTCCTGAATTCTGTTAGCAAGTGGGTCGCTCTTCTCCAAGTGGGTCGCTCTGCCCAGGTGGGTCGCGCCTGTTGTAATTTTGCACTGCGAAAACTGCCCGAGTGGGTCGCTCGCTTCGTGTGGTTCGCTCGACCTTCAAACCTCGTCAACGCAATCCAAAGCTCACCCGCCTTCAAAACTCTATTCGACTTGTATGCTATGGATCGTTGGAAATGAAACTTGTTTGCCCTTAATTTCAGAGATGCCAGAGCCTGCTGCTGCAGGTGCAAAATGTGTCACAATGTACACCGAAGAAAACACCAAAGCTAAGTTGAACAACATGTAAACCAAGAAGCCAGCAAAGTAGGAATGTTTTATGATAGAAAATGTGGCAGTAAATTTCCAGCCATGCTATGCTTGGAGAAACCACAAAAACATTTTCATCACATGCACCATAGAAGGAAACATAATCTCCCAAGTAAAATTTGCTATAAAATCTGAACGAGAAATATTTGGAAATTAAGCCTGCAGTGTAGATACATAAATGGCTTCTTGCACCATGACATCTAAAGCTAATCAAGCCTTTGTTTCCTCTGGTATTTTAACCATAAAATTGATAACTCCATCTGCAATAAAATATCATACCAAAAGGGAAACTCTATAACCCAGAATTTGTGGCTTACTTCTCCAACTTTGCTTTGGGTATTGTGTTTCTGATCAACTGACATGATGGATTTCTGTTTGTCTCACAGGGTATAGAGCTGCTGAAGATGAAACAAGGCTACCATTTGAAGAGCTGGAGAATTTGCAGCATTTTGAAAAATTACATATTCATCATAAAAACATATTTGATGACTTCTTCTTCAAAACAGGGTTTTGAAGAAGAATCAATCTCGCCTTATTTACGATGACATTCCTGAAATGAAGACTTACTGAACTTTCCTCTAGCCTACCTCTGAAGACTAAACCCTGAACTCCAGAATTACTCTTTAATGACTGCAAATAAGGAGAAATGAACCTTGGTGAATTTGATTGCAACAGACTGACAAGACGGAGTCTAACATTGGCTCCAATGGGGATGGCAGCTGCCGCTTCTTGGAGGTGCCAAGAACCGCAGAGCTTTGGGAGAGCAGACAGTGCCTCCATCCATTGGGCGATGGAATCATTATTCTGACAAACAAACTAAAGACTGATAACTCAGTTTTTAAACTAGAAATTCGACTCACACTGACTTGATGCAAACTGAAATGACTGAATTAAACAAAAACTCTCTGAAAAGGGCAGCAGTCCATCAAAATTTCAAAACCCCGATGGCAACCCCCTGCATACTGATGTGATATGTACAATCATGTATAATTGGCTTTCCAATGCAACCAATCCAGCAGATGGCTACACCTCAAATTTCTGCTCTTACTCTCTTCAAGTAGGCAGAATGCTAAACCTGTAGGCAACTCAACACAATCACTGAAAGCAAAGCTCATGACAATAAACCAGGCAACATTTATCCTTTCTAATGCTTGCAGAAGAATGCTGAAGGGATCTTGAAAATCCTGAAGCACTGGCTTATCTAGAGATCCAGCTGCAAAAATACTAGTATTCACCTCACTCTGATCTGAAAGGACAATTGATTTCTGAGGGATAGAAATGCACAAATCTGCCATCTGAGTGTTAGCTGTAGGTTCCTTGACCATGAGAAATTCTGGCATATACTCTTCAATTTCATGATCTAGGTCATTCTTAAACAAAAAACAATCTTCAAGGTTATTAAACATGACAGCCTTATCATCTTTGTGAAGGAAAAAATTATCTGTTTGCTGATCTACACCACTGATTACAAGACAATCATCTTTTTCAAAAGAGGAAGAGGTTTCACCAACACTTTCCTGATTATGTGTGCACTGCAAATCTGCTGTAGCTTGGGCTGTAACAAGACCTTTCAAAAGCTGATCTATCTCATCTTCAGACAAAGGAGACAATGCCTTTTGTTTTCTTCTGCTTAAACAGTAATTATCTTCATATGGCAGGGCATTCAAACTATCATTCATTACTGAGTTATTGAAAGGAGATTTATCACTTACTTGCACAAAGATCTCATTCTGTCTTTCATGAACTGACTGGATTGCTTCTTCATGAAGGCTGTGTTCTAATGATGATCTGACAGTATGACTGAGAACATTTGGATCCATTACTGTGTTTTCTGCATCCCAGATGATTTCAACAATAGAGTTCTCCTTGATGGGCTTCAGCACAAGATATGCTTGGTCATCATGATCTGAATCTGAATCTGAAGTAGCTGTCTGGACATTATCACAATCTGCAATTGGAACTGGACTTACTTGCATGCTGCTGTCTTCCGTGGGCAGATCTGAAATAACATTCTGCCTTTCATCATTTTTAGCCATATGGCCATCAACCTGCTGCAAAGTCTCCTGAGCACCTTGATAGGTATCCGTTAGGTTCTCTTCATTCTGCTGAAATGGATTCTCGTACAGGGCCTCCATGATTTCATCATTCATGAAATTATCATCTTCATAATATTTCTCCAGGCTTTCAATAAAAGAATAAGCATGTTTGCAACAGTCATGAACTAAATTTAACGATGGATAAGATGTTTGATATTTTTCAATGAACAGGGCATGAAAATCCTCTAAACGATAAATACAGGCCAGCGGCAAATTTTCATACCATGACTGAGCTTCACCTTCCAGAGTGGCCAGAAATATCTTCATCAAGCAATCTTCAGGGAATTCAACCTTCAACTTGCGAATATGCATGTGAAATCTGACTAAATGTAAAGCAGCATCTTTCTTACCATCATCGTTGAACGTAGGCAGATTCCTCGACCAATCCACCTTGGGCATCTTATTCGAAAAACCTGGAATGTGATCTCGGCTCATGGGAGCGTATCTTCTTGCAATCCGGTCCATCTTGACAATTCTGAAGCTACTGATCTGCCTGCAGTGAAATCACCATGGAGCATTTGATTGTCTGGATTGTTTAGTGTGTGAAGTCGCCGGGTGAATGATTTCAGCCTTGCGGTGTCTGACTGCTGTCCACCATCAGCAATTAGATCTGAACTCTGTTATCCTTTACCGGGGAAGGATCTCCCCAGTATGGTCGCCACTATGTTAGCGCTCGATTCTACCTCAGGCTGAAATGAAGTAAAACTCAAGGCTACATCAAACCACGCTCAGCCTCGTAGCTAGCCCTACGAGGACAGGAGAGGGCTCTCTCCGGGTCTATCTCAGCAAAAGGTTTTCAGAAGGGCTGAGATGACCAAAAGCATAACTGATCTTAGGCTAGTAAACTGATAGAAAAGAGGTTTTTAATAAATGTTTGGGTTTTCTAGGCTGTGTGGGGCAAA
Organism: Pinus albicaulis; assembly: GCA_034641835.2. Classification (NCBI taxonomy): domain Eukaryota; kingdom Viridiplantae; phylum Streptophyta; class Pinopsida; order Pinales; family Pinaceae; genus Pinus; species Pinus albicaulis. Next base: position 34,121 of record JAXQQM020057825.1, read on the forward strand.
GAACAGCTTGAACAGAGAAATATAATCAAAAACACAGATTATCTCCTGAGGCGAGATAAGCAAGAGATTTAACATCAAATTTGAAATTAAATGGAATGGCTGGACTGCTGAGGAGTTGACAAGGGCATAGAGGATGAATCCTTGTCAAACAGAAGAAAACATTAAATATGAACAAATTTAAAGGCAGAGCATACCAAATATGAATTCTACCTTAACACTTCATTTGTTCAATTTGAAATGATCATGAAATGACATGAACACATAACAGGCTACATATGAAACAAAAGAGGACACAAATGCACATTTTCATACCAGCTTATCTCAGTAATGAGTCACATTTTTAATTAAAATTTGCCAAAATCTATACAATGAAGCTCACTTCTCCCACACTAATTCTTCGTAAAACTCTCTCCCCTCTCAATAATTGACGATAATGTATAAATAAAATCCCGCTAGTGGAAAACAAATCGACCCCAAGACAAGGAATTTTGTTTCACCTGAAATTTACAAGATAGAATAGATTAATTTATTTATCTCTGTAAAACGAACACCGGTTTCCTCGAATTCCTCTCGATAGCCAATACCAGAGCTGCCAGATCCATTGGAGTTTTGAACTGAAGTCATAAAGATAGAAAAGGATCATCTATCTGCTCTAAAGATAGGAAAACCTCCAAATATTCCAGCCGAGGATTTCTAATGACCTGGAGCGTAGACTAAAGGCAAAATAGGTAATCGATCTTTTAATGCCACTTGCACACTTATACACCTACTCTCAAAATGTTTGCCATTTCACATATATTCTATCAACCCAAGATGAATCGAATACAATTTCAGTATTGCAATGGACACTTTGATTCAACAACCCGTTGTTCCTTTTACTTGCGAGAAACATGCAGTTGTGGCATTATTTTCCTCGAGCAATGCACGATGTCGGGTTCGCTACTATGGCCTTGAAATTTTCAAGGAGAAGTGTCGAGGATTTAATGTCTCTGTGGATTATTACCGGGTCTGTATACATGTGAAGGTAAGTCGCTGCATGAGCAACATCGATGGCCATATCCAGTCTTGTAGCCAAATCCAATACAATTCCATGTATACAAACTAAATGCTCCCGAAGAGTTCCATTTGGCACATACTCTACAACAAGTATTCGTTCTTGTTCATCTTCAAAGTAGCCAAGGAATCTGACCAGATTGAGTTGTTCAATACTTGAAAATGTTCGAATCTCACTTTGGAATTCAACAGATAGATGTTTGTCAAACATTATGAAATCGCAAATCGATCTCATTTTCTTGACTGTCAATTATTGCAACGAACCCACGATTTTGACTTGCTCCAAGCACTGTCCACTTTCTTCACATCAATGACCTTCAATTCAACTACATCAAATATCCATTAGGCAATGATAAAATCAGTGTCATAGGATTGATTTCACAATTTCTGATCGACTCTCGTTGGTTAAATGAAATTCGTGCCAAACACACCTAATCATAGCGTGGGTCGCTCACGTTGTAATTTTACACTGCGAAAATCACCCAAGTGGGTCGCTCTGCCCAGGTGGGTCGCTCGCACCCAAGTGGGTCGCTCGAGCTCCAAGACCCTGTCAACGATGTTTCAAAACTTGAACTCGGCCCTCCAACTCCAAATCTCAATTTATATGCTATGGATCGTTGGAAATGAAACTTGTTTGCCCTTAATTTCAGAGATGCCAGAGCCTGCTGCTGCTGGTGCAAAATGTGTCACAATGTACACCGAAAACACCAAAGCTAAGTTGAACAACATGTAAACCAAGAAGCCAGCAAAGTAGGAATGTTTTATGATAGCAAATGTGGCAGCAAATTTCCAGCCATGCTATGCTTGGAGAAACCACAAAAACATTTTCATCACATGCACCATAGAAGGAAACATAATCTCCCAAGTAAAATTTGCTATAAAATCTGAACAAGAAATATTTGGAAATTAAGCCTGCAGTGTAGATACATAAATGGCTTCTTGCACCATGACATCTAAAGCTAATCAAGCCTTTGTTTCCTCTGGTATTTTAACCATAAAATTGATAACTCCATCTGCAATAAAATATCATACCAAAGGAAACCTCAGGAACTTAATTCTGTGTTTACTTCTCCAACTTTGTTTTTGCATTGTGTTTCCGATCAACCGACATGATGGATTTCTCATTCATAGGCATAGAGTCATGTTTTAAGTCAAAACAAGGTTGCCATTTGAAGAGTCAAGACTTGGTAAGCATTTTTAAAATTATATATTCATCATAAAAACATATTTGATGACTTCTTCTTCAAAACAAGGTTTTGAAGAAGAATCAATCTCGCCTTATTTATGACGACATTCCTGAAATGAAGACTTACTGAACCTTCCTCTAGCCTACCTCTGAAGACTAAACCCTGAACTCCAGAATTACTCTTTAATGACTTCAAATAAGGAGAAATGAACCTGGCAGCGGTGATTGCAATGATCGACAAGCATTTGAAGATAACATACTAAGAAATGAAATATGATTAATTGAATCACAAAGGGAAACAGAGACAAAGATAGAAAAACATCATCGCTGCTTTAAATCAAGTTCCAATGAAATGTGCTTGTCATATTAAAGAGCAACACCAGTCATGTACAACATTGCCAACAGCTTGATATTCAGTCGAAAAACATCTTCCTCAGCCTATCTTACAACTTTACACAGAGAACTATATCTCAAGAGAAATAGCTTACAATTCACAGATATCCAATCAACAACCCTTAAAATGAGTTTCTTCATGAGTTTTATAGCTGAAACAAAGGCAGAGGAGGTAGATGAAACACTAAATGTAACATTAAAACAGAGTAGTAAAAGAGGGTCGAGGCCCATTCTGTTTTAATTATCTGAGCATTAATCTTCAGTACTCTTTGAATGAAAGAGTGGTCTTCGATGGGCTGCAATTTACTCCAGGTATGTTCTTGATGTGCTTTCGCTGCAGTACTTGTAGTACTCTGGTGAATAAAAAAAAAGGTAGATAAATGACTATGAGGCCTGCCATACTGTGTAAAAAATGTTCTGGTAGCATTAGGACTGTTTTCAGGGGGAGATCTTCTCGGGGACACAATGTAAAATAAAGACAGTATGGGTACTATGTCCTTTCTTAGGAGGAAGCTTCTGTTGATGTGAAATACTGTCAATATTTTTTTCTGTGCTATAGGCCTCTTTTGGCCTACTGTGATGATCATGAGGTCTTCAATTTGGTACAACTTCCCTTTAAACAATGAACCAGAGCTAAAATTCTTCAATTACAGGAATTAAACTCTCTAACTATCCACTGATACACTTTGTTGCTTCATGATTGTCTCTGTCTGTGAAATTTGGAACTTTAATGGTTCTGGGGGGTTTTATAGAGTTAAACTCTATAATTTAATGAAAATTATGTTCTAACACCTTCCCAGGCTCTTCTCTGTAATATCAATCTCTGAAATTAGCCTTCTCTGCGCTCTATGCCACTATAACAGTGACTGTGAGAAATGGCGGAGTTCACCACTTGTAACCTGCAAAAACACACAAACATGTTAAGAAATCCATGCATGGGAGGATGGATTTGGTGGAATGATTTGATGATGGCAGCGCAGCAGAGGCGAATGCTGCGGATGCAATGGAACGCAGTGGAAAGATGCAGTGAAATAGTGAAAATTGATCTGACGAAAGTTGGGCGAAATGAAAAACTTTAATGTAAAACATTAAAATTTTAATGTTTGTGGAATGATTTGATGTTTAATGCAAAACATAAATATTTGACCTTTGAATGAGATATGAAGGGAATGGGTGAAGATGCAATGGCAAACATATGAAATGAGTTTAAATGGTGGGACCACGGTCATGGCAGAGGGCGATTTAACCTAGGCCGTCAGATCTCAGGAGGAGATCGACGGTGGAGATGATCCAATGGAATGCCATGATCGTGCGATGAGAAAATATGCAGGAGATGCGAGATGCAACGGGGGCCATTGATCTGCAGATATCAACGGGTAGGATCTATGGATGATTTTTCAGGTAATGAAGTGGGGAAGTGGTTTTAGGATGTAAAACCACTAGTATCGCGCGGCAAAAGGGCCAAAAGGCTGTTTTCACTTTTTCAATGTGATATAGGTCTTTGGCTGACATGTGGCTCTGGAAAATAGCCCATATCGCATGAATTTGAAATATTAAACTTTGAATGCCCAATCCGTGTGATATGGATGTGGACCGCTGGATTTGGGCCCGTGAGATCTGACAGCGGGAGATGGAGAGCGATCTGAGGAGATGCACGGAAAGTAGAGGTGGGGTCAAACAGATGGCGGTTTTATTGTGGATCGTCTGATATGAGGACGAACGGCTGATATTGGAGGAAGAGACACACAAGCAGAGAAAATGGTTAGTGGGTGGGAGAAATATGAGCCGTTAGATCACGGGAAATGAATAGTTGCAATCTAATCGGAGGGGAGTGATGGGAAGGTCAAAACTCTTATGAGCGATGGTGCGATTAGCTTATGACCATCAGATCTTATGCGAGATCGATGGTTGAGATTGGATTGGAGGGAAAAATTCAGGGAATGCATGGCGAAATGAGGGTGAATCCTGGCCATTGGTTCTTGTAGATTCAATGGCCGGGATCGCATCGGAGGATCGCAATCGGGAGGGACGGAAGGTGGCACCATTTAAAATTTGTGATTGTGATTGGAGCGAGGATGCGAGGGCCGTCAGATTAAAGGTGAATTGATGGTGGGGAAAGGTTATCAGAGGGATGACAAAGGGGAATGCGGGCGCGATGTGAGCATTGCGCAAACTGTCAGATCTATTAATATTGATGGTGGAGATCACTCTCGAGGTACATAGAACAAATACACTATCGCATCGGAGTTTTTCATTTAACACAGGAATGCGCTCCCCAAAATCTCTTTGATTGTGATTAGCACCTTATGCTTTAGCACTTGGTCTTAGCACTCGGGCTTATGGAGGGGAAGTGGTTGAGGGGCTAGCCGAAAGGGGCTAGGCCTGAACATGGAAAAATATGGGTTTTTAGCCAAAAACATAGCCTTTAAGGTTAAAATTAGACTTTCGGTTAAGGAAATAAGGGAGTTGCAATCAAATGAAAGGATTTCACTTGGTTTAAAAGGAAGAATTTGATGGTTTGGGAAACTTAGGAGGGATTTTTGAGGTCAAAGGGAAAATTTTGCAAAAGGAAAAAAAAAAGGCCAAGATTGGCATTTTGCAGAGATACAAGGGCAGATGAAGGCTCTTTAAAGCACAATTTTTTCACAGACAGCGAAGCTTTTTGGATAGAAACAACAGTGAAGATATTTTAAAGGGGATGAACACACAAAGGCTTCAAGGATGAAATATTTTCATGGGAAATGTATCTCTTGAAGTCTCATAAAACAATTTAGCCACCTATTTTCTTTGACAAAAATTTCATAGGTGGCTAACAGGATATACCCTTGCATGGTACCCTAATGCCCCTGCTCTTCTTATCTTAGATTTTTTCTATTGATTGTGCTATCTGAGAACTAATTCAAGATAATTTAACCAGTGTAGTAGTTGTTATTCACTGCTAACTGATGCATGAATTTATGAATCTATTCTTAGATGTTCTTGTCTAGTTTTAATTGAAAGAAATGGGATAGTGGGAGCTTAGAATGTTGATTCTGTCTCACTAGGATCTTTTTCAATCAATTGAACCTTTCTAAGTTCCCTTAAGTTGAATGTCGAAGCATTGAAAGTTCAAAGCCTTTCTCTTATCCCAGGCTTCACCTTTGTGTTTAAATCTTAAATGTTTCCTGTTGTCCGAAGAGTTAGCCTCTTAGGAGTCTGTTCATAGGTGTTTAATGGCATACCCTATCCCTAGATCTGATTCCTAAGTGGTCACCTTGGAGGTTTTCTTGTCATTCACCTTCATTCCCTATCATTTCATCCCACACTATCATCTTTAAAAGATCCTCTGTTTTAGATGACTAGCCCAATTGAAAGTCTTGGATATTGAATAGCAAGTAAACCCTTTTATGACTCCATTTCCCAATGGTCTCGAGTGTTCTCTGAATTCTCTCCCCTTTGCCTAAAATTCTCTTTGTTCACCCTTTGACTTATATTGAACCCTTCTTTCATGTTTCCCAACAACCAAGAAAACAAAACAAACAACAAACCTTGTTGCTATAACTAGCCTAATATCTTAAAACTAAGCTTCAAAGATACATTTATCTTTGCCTTTATAGAGATATCCCTCTCTGGACCCAGGAGGGCTAGATCCTGAGGTCCCAAAGTGGTTTTATGTTGTCTTATCTTTTGGTAGAGCCAAACCTGCCAAAACATAGGAACCCCAACATAATGGTGACTCCACTGGGAACTTTCTAAGTGTTTTCCATCTTATTACATCACTAGGACCTCAGAAAACCAAAATCTCTAGTTATATTGGCAGTTAACCACTATGGTGGATAGTAAACCTTCTTGAAATACTTTAAACCCTTCACCTGGTGACTCCACAGTCCCTTAATGACTAAAGACTCCACTGGTGATTAGTAGTCCTACTGCTTGTCTTGGTTTTCATAAGACTCCACTGGGAGACCGGACTTCATAACAACATCAGCCATATTAGAAGTAACAAGTAGGATTAAGCTTCTTTGTCTGAGGACAAACATACCGGCTTCAAGAACCATTCATACTAGAGCTTATCCTAACCCAAACCCACCTGAAATAGTTGACAACCCTAAGAGCATTCATAGGAAATCTCCCACCGTTGGGGTTCCCATGGCCAGCTAGGTCGACAAGACCAAAAGATAGTATTTTCAACATCAGAACCACTTTCGGACCTTAGGATCTAGCCCTCCTAGGTCCAGAGAGGGATCTCTCTATGGTAGTCAAAGGTTTATGTCTTTGAAGCTCGGATGTTATGATTTTAGGCTAGTTGTAGGCTCAGGGTTGTTGGTTTGATTGTTTATGCTTGGTTGTTGGGAATCAGGAAAAGAAGGTCCAATATAAGACAAGGATGAGCAAAGAGGAAACTTAGGCAGAGACAGATAACTCAGAGAACATCAAAGCCATTGGGCTATGGAGTCAAGGAAGGATTTATATGTAATCAATGTGCAAGCTTTCAGTTGGGCTAGTCATCTAGAGCATTTGGATCTTAAAGAATGATTGGTGGGATGGGACATTAAGGATTGAAAATGAGTGAAGGAGAACCATCCAACTCTGTCTATAGATCAGGCCAGAGGTCATTTAACTCCAGGCCTGCTTGGACAAAATTAGAGGTAAGACAAGGGATCTTAGAGGGGCTTAATGAGATGGAAAGATCCTAGTGAGGCAGAGACAGGGTCTTGGACCTCCCATTGTTCTCAAATCATCTGACTAAATCCTAACAAGAACATCTAAACACATATTTCATTAATTCATACATCAGAGAGCAGGAAATGGCATCCACTACACTGGTTAAATCGATTGAAATCAACATTCAGATACATATATAAGCAGAAAACATTAAGGGCTGGGAGAGCAGCAACATAAGGTACCTATCAAGGGTAAATCTTATGCTAAACTTCTGATGCAAGCCTAAAGAAACATAATGAAATGAAAGCAAGTCAATCACAAATACAGAGAAAGGAAAACATCACCAGCTGCCTTAGATCAGGATCCAAAGAAACATGTTCGTCGTATTAAAAACAACACCAATCAGGTACATCATAGCCCATAGCTTGAACATTCAGTCTGAATACATCGTATCTCAGTCTATCTTACTATGTTACATAGAGAACTTGTCTCAAGAGGAAAATTCTTGCGTTTCACTGATATCTCATCAACAACCCTTACAATCTTTCTTTCTGTGCTTTATAGCGGATGATGAACAGAAGATCGACTGAGAAGGTAGGTGAATACTAAATGTAATATTAAATACATAAATGAATGCAGGGCCAAGACCCATTCTGTTTGAATTCCTGAGTATTAAATCTCTGTCACCTCTCTATGCAGGAGTGATCTTCTTCAGATATGACTTTGACATAATTTGGCTGTAGTACCCCTGGTTTTTTCAACAAAGATAAAATAATCTGCAAAGAAGTATGTCTCATAAATGTTTGATTTGTTTTGAACTGTAGTTAGGGCGGAAATTCTCTCAGGGACATTCTGCATAATAAGAGTTGTATGGGTGCCCTGTACTTGATGGAGAAAAGCATTATGTTGATGAATAAACCCAAATGGTACCTGCTACTGTGCCCAAGATCCTTTGGATCGATCCTCGGGGTCTTCAAACTGCTGCTTTGCCTTCTAAACCTCTGATTATGGTCTAAGATTTTCATTAGTTGGCCTTAATCTTCCTTTGCTCTGTACTGGAATGCTCTGCTGCTTCATTTTGCCTCTGACAGGGTAGCTCGGGCTTTTAATGGTGCTGAAAGGTTTTCCACAGAGTTCGAATGCTATTCTTTAAAGCAAATCCTATCAGCCGCTATCTTTGACTACCCCACGGTAGTGCCAGCTCCTGGATTTAATTTTGACTGCGTCGTTTGCCATGTAGAGTTGTGGCGGTCTTCTACCTTTAGAAACCCTGCAAAACAAAAAACTGTGAGAAAAACCACAGACAGGGATAATGAAGGCGGCGAGGACGCAACGAACATGGCTATGCTGACGACGAAATGGAAGAAAAATTCACAGTGGGACTGATAAAAATGCTCTGGTGGAAGAATGGTGAAGCACAGAGCGAATACACATAATAAATGAATGGAAACCTTAAAGAAACGTGACAAAACAATGATATGGTGTTGGAAACGGGGAATGTACGGGCGCGCACGTGGAGCTGACGTGGCGGGCTGAGTGACAGACGAACGGTCAACGACGGATGACAAATCTGGGCCGTCAATTGCAAAGGAAATCCATGGCGGGAAGCACATCTGGGTGATCAGACCATAAGCCAAGGGTACGGCAGGGATGAGTTAACCCGTGCGCGGCTTCTTTGATTGGTGGCCTTCGGATGAGGTATGCGAGATCCAACGGCGCATGGTGATTTCGCTGCATGGTTTGGCGCTGAACGATAACGCGCGAGAGGATAGTGGTTTTGCCACCGTACAGAAGACACGCGGTAGGCGTTGTGTGGATTCGCTGGACCACCAGGGAAAACCACCATCTGCGGGTGAGCGGTGCGGAATAAACAGGTGGTTTCAGGGGTAATGCGCCGCGGGGTCCACAGGCGGGGAGGCTCCGGACCGTTGGATCATCGTGAAAATGGATGGTGATGGCGGCAATGAAGATTTGAACTGGAAAACACACAGGGCAGCGGATTAAACGACGACCGTTCGATCTGACCATATCAACGGTGGACACTGTGCCCGAAGAATCTATGGAACAGACGCTTTTGGAGCTGGCGGGGGGTTTCCGGGTAGGGTTATATGGAGGGAAAAAGAGCGGGGGCCACCAGAAAAGGGGCTAGAACTGATATGGGGCCGGAAATAGGTTTTTAACCCATTTCTAATGTATTTTGAAGCCTTTAAGGGTAACGATAAGAGAATAAAGGGTGAATTCGGGAAGACAAAGGGTGTGGGGATTTTTAGAGGGGATTCAGGGAGGTGACATGGAAATTGAAAAGGGGGGAAATGTGGATTTGGTAGGGAACAAAGGGAATGTAGACCATTTGAGGAGTGAATCAGCAGAGAGGATATAAATATTAGGCACAGCACCAAGAGACTTCAAGGAGGATGGATTTTTCAAGGGAAAAACATTCCTTGAAGGCTCCAAAACCATTCAGCCCCCAGCTTGATTGACAAGAATTTCATAGGGGGCTAACAGTGGCTCCACATGGGGATGGCTTCTCCTTGGAGGAGTCAAGAAACCAGATATGATCTTTGGAGTAGGCCAGTCGCCTGCTGTCATAAGCCATCTTTCTTCTTTGAAATTCAATTTCCACAATACGTTAGATACATCAGCAGAAATATTTTCCAACATCTACCTACCCAAACTACGGTCCTAACAGTTTCCCCTTGGGTGCATTTGAGCTAGCAGACCCTTTACATCTTATTTTCAAAAAAAAAACAAGCCTATTCTAAATCTACCCTTATTACTCGATGATACCAGATTAGACAGTTGGCCTCATATGCTTCTCTACCTAATCTAACATTTGTTGGGATTAAACTGTCCAATAGGTTTCTTCACCTACATTCTAAAACAAGAAATTGAAAAATAGCCAAGCCAGGATTAGGCTGTCTGACTTGCTGTGGATGGAAAGTGCTGGAAATTGAAACAAAACTTTGAGGGCTTGAAGTCGGCAACTTTGGAACATCCCTCTTTTTCCAATGACTAAGGTTTTGAGCATATTGGAGTCACCTCTTTTCTTTGATTTCAGCTCTGACTTTAGGCATATTAGAGCTGATCCTTCTTTTCACGGCTGATTCAGATTTTGAGCGTATTAGGACCAGCTGTTCTGTTATTTTGGTTTAGATTTTAACCATTTTTGAGCCATTCTTTTGCATTTTGGAGGTTCATGTTTTGAGCATGTCTGAACCTGTCATTTCACTCTGTTTTTTGGCACATTTTTATTCCTTTTTTTTTTTAAAGTAAAACTGCAATGGTATGTACAATGGAAATGAAACTGGAAATGAAAATTAATAGAAGTAGTGTTTGAGAATCCTGCCATTGACAGGACCCCCAAACAGCTCTGTACCATCAAGTTCTTGTAGAAAAAATGCATTAGGACCCACGGTGGCTTGAATGATATATGGACCTTGCCACAAGCTGTCAAATTTGCCATCTTTGCCTTTGTCCTCTCTTCTTGAATCCCATTTCAGAACCTTGTCTCCAACTTTGAAATTTGAAGCTTTAGATCTTTTTTCAAACTGCCTTTTTATGCTTTCGTGTATTCTGACAGCTCTGCCATAAACCTGCTCCCTTGTTTGCTGCAGATGAATAGTTTCATTGATTCTCCTTATCATGTTGTCTTCCTCTGATTGGATCTCCTAGACAAGTTTGATCACTGGAACTCCAAGACTAGTAGGAAACACTGCTTCAGTCCCATAAACCAGGTGGAGGGCGACATGCCAATAGATTTCTTCGTAGTGAGCCTGTCAGCCCACAAAGCATGCACCAACTTTTTATGCCATGACCTTTTGTTCTCTTCTAGCAGCTTCTTAACGATTGTAACCAGGCTTTTATTTGATGATTCAGCTAGGCCATTACCCTGGGGGTAATAGGCAGTTGAATGTCCAAGTGCTATTCTGTACCTGTGATAGAAACCAACCATTATTTTGGATCCGAAAGCAGCAGCATTGTCAGTGATTATTTTCCTCGGACAGCCAAAACGAGATAAGATGAAGTCTTCTAGGAACCTAATGATGACAGAGTCAGTGACATTCCTAGTGGGTATGGCTTCTATCCATTTAGTGAAGTAATCTGTAGCAGTTAGAATCCATTTATGTTGTCCAGAGGAGGCAGGATGAACTTCTCCTATAAAATCTAGGCCCCATTGCATGAAGGGACCTTCTATGGTGATAGGTTGTAGGGGAAGGGGAAGGAGTTTTCTTTTTCCTTCAAAAATCTGACATTGGTGGCAAGTGGTTACCCTTTTATGGACATCATTAAATAGTGTAGGCCAATAATAACCAGCCCTGAGTATTTTACTTTCCAACTCAGGTGGCCTCCACATTCCCCGGCATGAAACTCCTGTTTGACATTTTCAGCTTCAGTTTCAGACAGACACTTCAGCAATAGGCCATTTGGATTTTTCCAGTATAGATTCTCATTCATAATGCAATAATTCCTAGTTTTGAGTTTTATGAATCTGGCCTTTGTTTTGGACAGTTCTGGAGGGGCATTTAGATTGGCGAGGACATACAGGATATCAGAATACCATGGAGAATTTTGGAATTTTTCCTCTACAGTGAGATCAGGCAAGCTTTCCGGCTCATCCAAAGCATTCATCATGTTAATATCAAGGGCCTGTAGATTAGATTTAGCCATTAATTGGGCTAGGCCTTGACCTTTGATCAGTTTAGTGGGTTTTATTTCAATGTCATATTCTAAGATTGTAGCAATCCATTTGCCCCTTTTCCCATCAGGGTCTTGGGACAAGATATCTTTGACCACCATATTTGGAACATAAGCAATGGTGTGAGAATGCAGAATGTACACCCTGAAGTCCTTTAAGGCCTTTATCAAAGCATAAGCCTGTTTTTCCATAATGTTATACTTTAAGGGTGCATCCCTCAAGGCTTTGCTGAAAAAGGCGATGGGCTGTTCATTACCTTCTGAATTTTTCTGCAGCAAAACTGCAGCTATTGTGTGTTGGGAAGCGAATGAAAAGATCAGGAAATATTTTGAGAAGTCAGGGCTGATAAGGACAGGGGCCTGAGTGAGAGAAAGTTTTACTGACTCAAAATATTTCTTGGCTTCAACAATCCACTTAATACCTGCACCTTTCTTCAGCATTTCAGTCATTTTTCTAAGGTGCTCAGCAAGGTTGGGAATGAATCTCCTAAGGAAATTGATCTTCCCAACGAAGGACTGTAATTCCTTGATGTTTCTCGGATGTGTAATTTGAAGTATTCCCTCAACCCTCTGCGGGTCTATCCTGATCCCTTTCTCAAATATGATGTGACCAAGAAGTTTACCTTCTTGCAACCCAAAAATAGTTTTCTTAGGATTCAGGGACAGACCATACCTTCTACATTTTTCAAAGACTTTCTTCAGATGTTTCAAGTGTTCTTCTTCAGTTTTAGAAAAGACAGTCAAGTCATCCAAGTAGATAACTATGAAGTGCCCTATCTCTTCTGAGAAAGCTATATCCATCGCTCTCTGGAAGGTAGCTCCAGCATTCATCAATCCAAAAGGCATTTTCACATATATGAAGGTGCCCCACCTGAGTGGTAAATTTTGTTTTGATTTGATCTTCTGGGAGTACTAGGACTTGATTATATCCTGAAAAACCATCAAGCAGGGAGATTCTCTTAGATCCCACTACCTTCTGTAGGATATATTCCATTCTAGGCAAAGGGTAGTTATCTTTCAGGGAAGCTCTATTGAGGTTTCTGAAGTCTATGCATAGTATAATCTCACCTGTCTTCTTCCTCACAGCCACTAAGTTTGACACCCAATCAGAAAACCTTACAGGAACTATTATGCTGCTTCATACATCTTTTTAATTTCTTTCTCTACTGCAGGCAATTGTTTCAGATTGATTCTACGAAGTTTTTCTCTGAAAGGCTTCTGATTTTCTTTCAAAGGTATTTTGTGTTGTATAATGTTAATTTCATAGGCCTTTAAGTCTTCGTAGCTCCATGCAAACACATCAATGAATTCCTTAAACAGTTCAATGTATTTCTTCTTCATGTCTGCAGGTATAGAATTAGCCAGTTTTATCATTTTGGGTCTGTCTTCAGTGCCTATGTTGCATTCCTCTATGTCTGATTCTGCGTGTTCCATAATGGGCTTTTTTGCTACGTCATCAAAGTCAAAAAGGTCCTCTAGGGGTGCCAGGACTCTAGGTATATTCTTATCTTTGGCCTGCAGCACCTCTATCTCTCCGTTGTCTGCGTTTTCACAATTTTTGTTTGGGTTTCCAGTTTGCTCAGAAAAAGAATTTATTTCTATGTTACATGGTGTTTCTTGCTCATCTGGGGGATCCTCGCTTGGGTAGCTGTCATCAGAAATTGAGTCTAAATCATAAAATTCAAACTTATTTCTGCCTACCAGGAAATCTTCGATCTGTTTGTCTCCTTCAAATACCTGCCAATATTTTTCATTGTCTGGCACTGCAGGCCTGAATTTGGTCTGAATGATAATTTTCTAGTTAACTGTGGTTTTAAGATATGAGCTAGCTAGACAAGCTAATCCGTTTGCAATTTCATTTTGACCCCTAGGAATGAATGCTAATTCATATTCAACAAATGTCTTCAGCAAATCCAGAGTGTCATTCCTGTATGCCCTAAGCCTGGGGTGTTTTGCTGCATACTCACCATTCACCTGTTTAATAACTAACTCAGAGTCTCCTCTCACAGCTATCCTATGGGCCCCTATATTTTTCAGAAGATTTAGGCCAAGGATGAGAGCCTCATACTCTGCAATATTATTGGTGCATTTGAAGTGCAGATTGACAGCGTGGCTCTCTGCGTGATCATTTTAAGTGTTACGTAGCCACACCCCTATCCCAGCACTGTTTCTAGTACAGGACCCATCGAAATTCATTTCCCACAGGGGTTCGCCATCATGTTGCGTTGGGGGGCCAGCACTAGATTGTGGGGTGTCTAGTTCCTCACGTGGTGCGTCAGTTTGAGAGGTGTGATTAACAGGCTGACTGTATAGCGTTTCTGGTTCACTCTGAGTTTTGTTTTCATTATCCGACCTATGGCCCTCTTCATCGTGTTCTTCTAGAGTAGCCATTATGTTGAAATCCACGGGCTCTACGTTTGTATCTCCATTATCTGATCTCGGCTTTTCTGAGGATCGGTCATTGTAGAGAATGAATGAGTCTAGATCTGTATGCACATAGTATAATGGTGAGTTTTCAGGTTTCTCGGGGCTACTGACTAGGAATTTCATCTGAGACTCTCTATACAGTCTTCTAAGTTGGCCAAATATAGGGATAGTGGCATATGAGCCGCCCATCTGCATTGTTCCTTGCAGTTTGGCTCCCTATGATCGGGATAGTAACATGCCATACTTAGGTGGCACATCTGCCACCACCACATCCATGACCATACATTTAGCAGGGATCTGGGTCAAGCTCACACACAAATCTTTGATCAGTCCTAGGCATTTTACTCTACTAGAGTCGAATGAATATAGATCTTTGTAGGGTCATGTTATTTCTAGGCCAAGCCTTTCCATCACTACTTTAGGCATTAAATTGTGTGATGCTCCAGAATCATGCATGGCATTGTGAAGTATTTTGTCATGAATGTTGAGACTGATATAGAAAGGTGGAACTACCCCTTCCTGAAATTTTCCTTCAATTTTTAGACCAAAGAGTAGGGCTGGTTGATCATCACTCAAGTTTACAGAATCATTTATTTCTCCCAGATTCAATGCTTTCAAAATTTGGCCTTTATATACATCTTGAGTGGCCAGCTCAGATAATGGTATAGAGATTTTGATCTTTACAATCTCGCTTTCCAAATTGAAAGTGGATTGACTCTTTGAAGTGCTCAACTCTATCTTGTTAACCACCACCTTAGTGGTAGAATCAGTGGGCTGATTCTCACTATGTACAGGGTTGGGAACAATTGTTTCAGGAGTACTAACTGAAGTGCTAGTACTGCTGGTTGGTTGGCCTTGTTTTTCAGTATCTCGGTTGTCTTTCTCCTTCTGTTTACCAGAACTTTCAACTGCTAATTTTCTATTCACAGAGGTTGCTTTAGAATTTTTATCAGGTATTTTCTTGATGGATACCTCAGGAGTCTTTGTTTTAGGATTTTCTTGGTTCTTTTTTCTCCTAAGGTCATAGTGTTCTCTGACCTGCATCATGGCATTTTCAAATCCTAATCTGTAATCTTCAGTTTCTAACCATTCCTCATCCCAATATGAAGGTGAGGGCTGATCTTCTTCTGAATCAAAGTTAAGGACTGAGTCCTCTGCTTCAAACATGTTTATGGTATTCCCTTCAGACTCTTCAATGATTCCCTCGTCTTCATCTAAATTTTTTTTCTTGAAATGGGGGAATAATTTGTTGATCTGACTCTCTTTGTCTGTTGGGAGCAGCATTGTTTCTTCTAATGTTTTGGTTCTGGTTTTGGTTTCTGTTTTGGACAACCATCCTCTTTATCATTTGTTGCAGTTCTTCCAAATTTTTGGACAGTTTGTCATATTTGGGATCAGATGTGGAAGCTACGTTTTCATCCCTATATGTCACCCTTTTTTCAGCTTTTAATCTTGCCCTTTTTTCCATTAAGTTTGCTTCTATGGTTATGGCTCCTTTCTGCATGTATTCCAGGGTGGTGTACTATTTATCTCTAAGCTCGTAGGCCATGTCAGCATCAAATCCATCAGGATATTTTGCTAGGGCCATACCCTAAGGAGGTTTCATGTGTGGAGGGAGAGCATTGTAAATGTTGTTGAATCTAGTGGTGTAATCGTGAACACTCTCTCCTACGTTCCTCTTAAGGGACATGTATTCTGCTAGGAGCTGGCGAGGGTTTGCTCTAACTTCCCATTTGTTTATGAAGGTCTGGTATAATGCAGGGAGATCTTGAATACTGCCAGGAGGTAAATTTTTAAACCATTTCTTTACCTCACCCCCTAATCTTTGGGCAAATATTCTCATTTTTATTGTTTCATCATCAATTTCCATATAATCAAAAGAATCCTCCATCTTATCTACATGTTGCTGAGCTGTTATGGACTCTTTAGCGGTGAAGTGTGGGATTTTTGACTGATAATCATTGGGCAAGGGTAACAGGGGTTGAGGTAAAAGAAAAGGTGCATACCAAGCTGCCATGATAACGTTCTGATTAGGTATAGGATTGGCTTGAGCAGCTGGTATTGGGATGACAGGGATGTTAGGACCAGCAGAAATCTGCTGAGCAGATCTAGGATGGGAGAGCCCCAAGTTTTGAATGAAGTGGATATCGGGTGGTGTAGATGGAGGGGTTCCACTGTCCCTAGAGTTCTGACCACTATGAGATGGTGTATCGAAATTTTCAAGGTCCTACTGGTCTAGATGATGGAATGACCTGATTCTTGATAAACTGTTCGGTAGGTCTAGGTCAGGGAGAAAATGTGATAGAGCTGTTAGATCTTCTGGCGCAGAATTAGCCCTATAAATGTGACTGGGAATAGTTGGTCCTTTAGGTGTAGGAGCTCCCTTGAGGATACTCTCTGGATTGTCAACTATTTCAGGTGGGTCAGGGTTGGGATAAGCTCTTGTATGAATAGTTCTGAAAGCCAGAATGTTGTTTCCTAGCCAAGCAGCTTAACCCTATTTGTTACTCCTACTGTGGTTGATGCTGTCTCACAGGGACTGGTCTCCCAGTGGAGTCTAATTGTGAAACCAAGATAATCAGCAGGCCTACTGATCACCAGTGGAGTCTTTCGTTTAGGGACGATGGAGTCGCCAGGTGGAGGGTTTAGGATGTTTCTAAGGGGATACACTATCCACCACGGTGCTCAGTCACTGTCATCTTTCAGGAATTTCCTCTAAAACAGCAAGCTCCAACCAAAGATTGACTGGGAGAGCGTTTACCAGATATGTCACCTCCTAAAGAGGATGAGATCTAGAGGCTACAGCCTTTCCGGACTGCAGTCTAAGAGTATGGTGGATATTCAATAATGCGGTCGATTCAAGAAAAAGGTGACTGAAGTTTGTCAGCACGACCGAGTTCTAAGTTTCTAGGATTGTTTAAGTAAGGAAATGCACTCGAGGATCGTTCCCGGCGGAAGATGCATGCATTATGTTGGGGTTCCCATGTTTTGGCCGAGTCAACAAGACCAAATGATGAGACAACATAGAACCACTTTCGAACCTTAGGATCCGCCCTCCTAGATCGAGAGGATCTCTCTATGGTGATCAAAGGTTTATGTCTTTGAATCTCGGTGTTTGATTTTAGGCTAGTTGTAGGCTCAGGGTTGTTGGTTTGATTGTTTATGTTTGGTTGTTGGGAATCAGGAAAAGAAGGTCCAATATAAGACAAGGATGAGCAAAGAGGAAACTTAGGCAGAGACAGATAACTCAGAGAACATCAAATCCATTAGGCTATGGAGTCAAGGAAGGAGTTATATGTAATCAATGTGCAAGCTTTCAGTTGGGCTAGTCATCTAGAGCATTTGGATCTTAAAGAATGATTGGTGGGATGGGACATTAAGGATTGAAAATGAGTGAAGGAGAACCATCCAACTCTGTCTATAGATCAGGCCAGAGGTCATTTAACTCCAGGCCTGCTTGGACAGAATTAGGGGCAAGACAAAGGGTTCTAAGAAAGGGTTAATTGGGATGGAAAGGTCCTAGTGAGGCAGATATAGGGTTCCAGACCTCCTAGTGTTCTCAACACATCCAACTCAATCCTAAGAAGAACATCTAAACATAGAACATCTAAATGTAGATTTCATTAATTCATACATCGAATTAGGATACATATATAAGCAGAAAACATTAAGGGCTGGGAGAGCAGCAACATAAGGTACCTATCAAGGGTAAATCTTATGCTAAACTTCTGATGCAAGCCTAAAGAAACATAATGAAATGAAAGCAAGTCAATCACAAATACAGAGAAAGGAAAACATCACCAGCTGCCTTAGATCAGGATCCAAAGAAACATGTTCGTCGTATTAAAAACAACACCAATCAGGTACATCATAGCCCATAGCTTGAACATTCAGTCTGAATACATCGTATCTCAGTCTATCTTACTATGTTACATAGAGAACTTGTCTCAAGAGGAAAATTCTTGCGTTTCACTGATATCTCATCAACAACCCTTACAATCTTTCTTTCTGTGCTTTATAGCGGATGATGAACAGAAGATCGACTGAGAAGGTAGGTGAATACTAAATGTAATATTAAATACATAAATGAATGCAGGGCCAAGACCCATTCTGTTTGAATTCCTGAGTATTAAATCTCTGTCACCTCTCTATGCAGGAGTGATCTTCTTCAGATATGACTTTGACATAATTTGGCTGTAGTACCCCTGGTTTTTTCAACAAAGATAAAATAATCTGCAAAGAAGTATGTCTCATAAATGTTTGATTTGTTTTGAACTGTAGTTAGGGCGGAAATTCTCTCAGGGACATTCTGCATAATAAGAGTTGTATGGGTGCCCTGTACTTGATGGAGAAAAGCATTATGTTGATGAATAAACCCAAATGGTACCTGCTACTGTGCCCAAGATCCTTTGGATCGATCCTCGGGGTCTTCAAACTGCTGCTTTGCCTTCTAAACCTCTGATTATGGTCTAAGATTTTCATTAGTTGGCCTTAATCTTCCTTTGCTCTGTACTGGAATGCTCTGCTGCTTCATTTTGCCTCTGACAGGGTAGCTCGGGCTTTTAATGGTGCTGAAAGGTTTTCCACAGAGTTCGAATGCTATTCTTTAAAGCAAATCCTATCAGCCGCTATCTTTGACTACCCCACGGTAGTGCCAGCTCCTGGATTTAATTTTGACTGCGTCGTTTGCCATGTAGAGTTGTGGCGGTCTTCTACCTTTAGAAACCCTGCAAAACAAAAAACTGTGAGAAAAACCACAGACAGGGATAATGAAGGCGGCGAGGACGCAACGAACATGGCTATGCTGACGACGAAATGGAAGAAAAATTCACAGTGGGACTGATAAAAATGCTCTGGTGGAAGAATGGTGAAGCACAGAGCGAATACACATAATAAATGAATGGAAACCTTAAAGAAACGTGACAAAACAATGATATGGTGTTGGAAACGGGGAATGTACGGGCGCGCACGTGGAGCTGACGTGGCGGGCTGAGTGACAGACGAACGGTCAACGACGGATGACAAATCTGGGCCGTCAATTGCAAAGGAAATCCATGGCGGGAAGCACATCTGGGTGATCAGACCATAAGCCAAGGGTACGGCAGGGATGAGTTAACCCGTGCGCGGCTTCTTTGATTGGTGGCCTTCGGATGAGGTATGCGAGATCCAACGGCGCATGGTGATTTCGCTGCATGGTTTGGCGCTGAACGATAACGCGCGAGAGGATAGTGGTTTTGCCACCGTACAGAAGACACGCGGTAGGCGTTGTGTGGATTCGCTGGACCACCAGGGAAAACCACCATCTGCGGGTGAGCGGTGCGGAATAAACAGGTGGTTTCAGGGGTAATGCGCCGCGGGGTCCACAGGCGGGGAGGCTCCGGACCGTTGGATCATCGTGAAAATGGATGGTGATGGCGGCAATGAAGATTTGAACTGGAAAACACACAGGGCAGCGGATTAAACGACGACCGTTCGATCTGACCATATCAACGGTGGACACTGTGCCCGAAGAATCTATGGAACAGACGCTTTTGGAGCTGGCGGGGGGTTTCCGGGTAGGGTTATATGGAGGGAAAAAGAGCGGGGGCCACCAGAAAAGGGGCTAGAACTGATATGGGGCCGGAAATAGGTTTTTAACCCATTTCTAATGTATTTTGAAGCCTTTAAGGGTAACGATAAGAGAATAAAGGGTGAATTCGGGAAGACAAAGGGTGTGGGGATTTTTAGAGGGGATTCAGGGAGGTGACATGGAAATTGAAAAGGGGGGAAATGTGGATTTGGTAGGGAACAAAGGGAATGTAGACCATTTGAGGAGTGAATCAGCAGAGAGGATATAAATATTAGGCACAGCACCAAGAGACTTCAAGGAGGATGGATTTTTCAAGGGAAAAACATTCCTTGAAGGCTCCAAAACCATTCAGCCCCCAGCTTGCTTGACAAGAATTTCATAGAGGCTAGTCCCACCCCTAGAAAGCCAACTATTTCTAGACACATCCATAGAGCTAACTTTGCACCAGACAACTTTACAGCTCTATCAGACACTCTTTTTGACTTAGACTTACCAAGCAGTTTACCTAAAACTAAGTCATTCAGTGCTCTAGACCAGTCATGCCTTGAGTTTCCTGGTTCACCATCTCACAGTGGTCAACACATTGGGGATAGAGAGACTCCTCCATCTACACCTCCAGATATTCATTTCATTCAAAACTTGGGGCTATATCACCCTAAATCATCTCAACAGAGTGTTGTTGGTCCTAGTATTCCTGTCATCCACATACCTGCTACTCAAGCCAATCCTCTACCTCCTTATAACATCATCATGGCAGCATGGTATGCCCCCTTGGTGTTACCACAGCATCTAGTGCCTTTACCCAATGATCATCAGTCAAAAATCCCACATCTCACTGCAAAAGAGTCTACCACAGCGCAACACCATGTAGATAGGATGGAAGATTCCTTTGACTATATGGTGATAGATGATGAGACAGTCAAGATGAGGATCTTTTCCCAGAGTTTAGGAGGAGATGCGAAGAAGTGGTTTAAAGGCCTACCTCCTAATAGTATTCATGATCTCCCCTCTTTATATCAAACCTTTATAAACAAATGGGAAGTCAAGACCAACCCTCTCCAAATCTTAGCAGAATACAATAATCTTAAAATAAATGTAGGAGAGAGTGTCCATGACTAGTATACAAGGTTTAACAGTGTTTAAAACGCTCTTCCTCCACACACGAAACCTCCCCAAGGAATGGCTTTAGTGAAGTATCCTAAAGGCTTTGATGCTGACATGGCCTATTAGCTTAGGGAGAGAGATTATAACACATTGGAAGACATGCAAAAAGGAGCAGTGAGTGTAGAAGCAAACCTGATTGAAAAGAGAGCCAAAATGAGGTCTGAGAAAAAGGTAACAAATAGGGATGACACATCAGCTTCCACATCTGATCCCAAGTATGACAGCCTAGCCAAAACCATGGAGAGACTAGGAAAAATGGTGGAAAATTTGACTGTCCAAGTCAGCAACCAGAACAGGAACCAAAACCATAACCAGAATCAGAAATTTAGGAGAAAAAATCCCCCAAACAGACAGAGAGACTCTGATCAACAAGTCATACCCCCATTTCAAGAGAATTTCCTTGATGAGGATGAGGGGATAATAGAAGATTCTGAGGGAACCACAATAAATATGGTGGAAATATACAACTCAATCCACAACTGTTCCACAGAAGACAATCAGACCTCACACTCACATTGGGATGAGGAAAGGTTAGAATCTGAGGATTATAGGCTAGGATTTGAAAACACCATCATACAGGTCAGAGAACAGTATGAACTTAGAAGAAAGAAGATCTTAGAAACTTACAAACAAAAAGCTTCTAAGATTACCATTAAGAAAAGGCCTGAGAAAACTCCTAAGGTGACTGTTGAAAGCAATAAATCAGCAACTGAGATTTCTAGGAAGAACAAAGAAAAAGACAGCCAAAATACTGATAAGCAAAGTCAACAAACTAGCAGCACTAGCACTGCAGCTAATGCTCCTGATAAAACAGCTACAAACACTATACATAGTGAGAATCAAAACCATGATTCTTCCACTAAAGTAGTGGCTAACAAAACAAAATTGAGTCTTACAAAGAGTCCATCTCCCTTCAATTTGGAGAGTGAGATTGTTGAGTCCCAAATTTGCATCTTTTCCATACACTTTTCCATACCTTTTTCACTCACCTAAACCTCCCAAATTGTCAATATCATGTGCAAAAGGGTATCTAACATGGTTTTAATTATATTTTTGTGTTTTCTATTTGATCTAGATTTTGTTCATTCAGCTGCGGAATCTTGCCACTTTCCGCAGCTGCTGCAACTTTCCGCAGCTATTTTGTGGAACTCTATGCTACAAGTGTCTACAAGGGAAACGAGCCACATGGGCAGGCTAGGAATGACGTGGACATGGTTCGTGTCCTATTGGTTCAAGAAAAATCGTCCAAAGAAGCCGCGGTCAAAGGCGTCCACATGGAAGTCAACCATGGAGTTTCATGTCGGCCGGACTCTGTTTCGTGGCATATAAAGATCCATACGGCCGTTTCTAAGCCTGCGGAGGTTAAATCGACATCTGTGCAGAGCTCTGGATTCGAATTCAAGCATCCACCTTCCGTAGATTCACTTTCCAACACGGCCATACTCCTATATCCGTGGACGTAGTGGTCTACGTGCTCTCTGCCATCATGAACTTTAGGAGACAGTTACAGTTTATTGTTATATATAGAGCGTTTGCATACGCACATAAAGTTAGTTGATAGTTGATGTTAGTGAATGTACTTTGTTATCTTTTAGTCTGTTCTGTAGTGATTACGCTGCACTTGTGCCGTAACACTACCATTCTGTAATGAACTGCTTTTTAATATGAGAAGACTCTGTTTTTCAACTTAATTTGTGTTTGAGGATCGTTACCAAGGCTGTGTAGAGGGCCCCTGCTCAGCTAAGGTTTTGTGTATTAGTGTATATTTCTCATTTCATTTCTTTAAAAGTCATTGTATCATAATCCATCCATATGTTCATACTTTGCAGTTGTTTCATTTCTGTTTATACATTTCCATAATTTCCATTTCATTTATGTCTTTCATGTTTTATGATTGTTAATCACTGATCAGTTTTCTTGATTGCAGGTTTTAGATAGACAGCCCGGGCATTTTCATAGCATTTTGACTAATGACATGAAACTAACATTGTTCTGCTGCTAGTTTGCTTTTCATAGCTTTTGTTTAACTTCAGTCTTGCTTTGTACATTTCAGTTTTGCTTATCTGATTCAGTAGTTAAATTTATATATATTAAGCTGCTCATAGCGTCTTCAGTTGCCTCCGAAAGCCAGAGCTGGACTGATGGTGAGGGACTGCATTATGAAATGTGTAGTTTAGTATTAGTTTCTTTTCTGTAAATTTAGATATATTAAGCTGCTCATAGCGTCTTGATTCTCAAGAAAACCTGGAAATTTGTAGATGATGGTGAAATTTGCATTATGAAATGTGTAGTTTTAGTGATAGTTTCTTTTAAATTTAGATATATTAAATCATGTATGACATCTTGATTGCCTCAAAACACAGTGGGTGATGGTGAGGATTGAATCATGAGTGTATGGTTTAGTATTAGTTTACTTTGCAAGTCTATCGATTCAAGTTGTTTATGATTACTTCCGAAAATCATAGCTGGTCTAATGATGAAGGGTCAGAAAATGAATTGATGTAATCTGATTTAGATTTATTTTGTTGCAATTTTAAATTTCCTTAAGCATAGTTTTTTTTTTTTTTTTTTGAGCTTTTGTTTAACTTCATTCTTGCTTTGTACATTTCAGTTTTGCTTATCTGCTTTAGTAGTTAAATTTAGATATATTAAGCTGCTCATAGCATCTTCAGTTGCCTCCGAAAGCCACAGCTGGACTGATGGTGAGGGACTGCATTATGAAATGTGTAGTTTAGTATTAGTTTCTTTTCTGCAAATTTAGATATATTAAGTTGCTCATAGCATCTTCAGTTGCCTCCGAAAGCCACAGCTGGACTGATGGTGAGGGATTGCATTATGAAATGTGTAGTTTAGTATTAGTTTCTTTTCTGCAAATTTAGATATATTAAATCATGCATGACATCTTCAGTTGCCTCCGAAAGCCACAGCTGGACTGATGGTGAGGGATTGAATCATGAGTGTATGGTTTAGCATTAGTTTACTTTCTGCAAATTAAATATCAGTTACTCAAGTTGTTTATGATTACTTCCGAAAATCATAGCTGGACTAATGATGAAGGGTCAGAAGATAAATTGATGTAATCTGATTTAGATTTATTTTTTTGCAATTTTGAATTTCCTTAAGCATAGTTTCTTTTGTGTTTAGTTGGCAGCAAGAATAGTTTGGTTTTCATGTTCACTAGTTTACTGTTTTGATTCATTAGATTAGCAGCACCTTTTCATTTCAGCAGTACACTTTTACTTTCTTTCAAGTCTTGTCATTGTAAATTTCAAATTGCTTTTTAAAGTTACAAGTTGGTAAATCATTATAGGGGATATCACTTACTTGAACAAATATAACCAAACTTGTTTTCATTTTAGAATTTCCATTTCACCTTAGAAAAACCAAAAACGACAAAAAGTTAAGAAATAGGTTATCTTGCACATATAGTGCGCCGCACTTCATCAGCTTACGATTCCCGGATTGACAAATTAAATGCAGCAATTTAGGACACACTAAATTGACCAAACATTTTGGCGCCGTTGCCGGGGAAGTGTAACTAGGTAGCCAATTTCTTAAAAAAAAAAACATAAAATCATAAAAGAAGGGAAAACTTGATAACTTCTTGAAGTATGTTCTCCTCTTGCACCTAGTGTGATCTGGAGGATCAGAAAAGAGAGTTATTGGTTTAGTAATTTCTTAAGTATGCTCTCTTCTTGCACCTAGTGTGATCTGGAAGATCAGAAAGAGAATTATTAGCCCAACTTTTTAAAAATAAAAATGACATGCATAGAGCAAGAGATTCTAGGGGAAGGTTTATAGCTAAAGCCAAGAGTTCGATTTTCATAACTCCATCTTCTTCAAGGCATAGACCAGATTCAGCACCATCTACCCCTAGCCTTAAGATTTTTGGAAGTCAAGGAACAGTTGAATTAGAGGATTCTCCTATACCACCTACTAAAACCCACTTAGAAAACAAAGAGACTTTCTCTCATCCCTCCTTGGTAGAAGAACTAGAGGACTATAAGGACTCTAAAGAAACTATCATGGCAGAGGAAGTAATAAATAGAGGTGGAGGTAGAAGAGGAGGAGATAATGGAGATAACAATGGTGAAGGAAATAATGGTAGAAATAGGGATTTGTTGGGATTCCCTATAGTTGATGAGGAAACTCATGCAACAATGAAAATATTTCACCATCTGTTCTCCCTAACTTTTATGGATTACGAAGTGAGGATCCTGAAACATTTCTGTTTGAGTTTGAAGTTGTGTGCCGAACTTATGACTATATGGAAGATTCTCAAAAACTCAAATTGTTTCCTTCAACATTGAAGGGATCTGCTTTGAAATGGTTCATGGGATTAGCCACTCAATCTATCGGGACTTGGAATGAAATGAAACAAACATTTTTGGATAGATACTTGGACTATTGTATGCCCACCAATCACAAGGATGAGGTATTCAAAATGATGCAAAAAGAAGATGAAAATCTGGAAGACTTACTTGAAAGATTTCAATACAACTTGAAAAGAGCAAAGATGAGCAACTTAGATGATGAAACCTTGAAAGCCCTCATATTAAAAGCCATTAGAGATGAATGGATAGATATTTTAAACATGATGGGAAAGGAGACATTTCTCAACTTCCACTTCGTGACATAACAGAACTATGTGTCCATCTCTCAAGAGGAAAATCTAAAACAGGAAAAGGGCCTAGGGATCCTTCTCTTATTAGGGCTAACAAATCTGCAACTGGATCAGTAAGTAGGACAGAGATTGGTAATATGCTTGATGAATTCAAAACTGATATCTTAGGGAGCCTTAGTGAACAACTAGACACCCTTAAAATCCAAAACAAGTAGAAAGCAGAAACAGATGCTTTAGCCATCTTTTGTCCGAAATGTAGAAAGAAACATGCTTTAAGGGAATGTCCCTTGGATGCAAAAGTTGTAGAAACATGTATGATTTGCTCAGAAAATCATGAGATCAAAGATTGTCCTTCAATTCCTGGACTCAAAGCTGTTTTTCAAGAAGATCCAAATTCAGTAGAATCTCTCTGTTTTGTCGCAAGGAGACCTTGGCAGGGACAACAATCTCAAGGGTTTAACAACCCTATGAATCTTCAAACCCCACCAAATTGGAATCCTTGCAACAACCTTGGCCCCAACATCAAAACTCATATCAGCCATGGGTACAAGGGATGCAAAATCCTTATGGGAGATTTGCTCAATTTTATCAATATCCTCCATCTTTTCAAAGTCAACAAATTCCACAACTTCCAAGCCCAAATCCACAACTTTCATTGCCATTTCCACAACAACAACCTTCTCAACAAAATACAAATTCTCAACTCATGCTCCCATACCAACAAAAGACAAATCAACTTCCAGCTCAGCCATTGCCAAATCCTAACAATAAGAATCCTCAAACTACTTATATGGTAGAAGGACAACAATTTCCTACCTATATGATTGTTCCTCTCAACGATGTACAACTCAGATCTGGTAGAGTTTTAGAAAACCTTCTATAGACATTCAAGAGCAAGATACCTCTGAAGAAGACTCTCTTCAAGTCAATAAGGGTTTTGAGGAAGAATCTCTTCAAAATTCAAAAATTCAAAAAGAAAAAGAAAAGCTAACATCCTCAACTCCTATAGTTGAGCAACCTGTATCTTCATCTACACCTCCTTTTCCGGAAAGACTACAAATTGATAAGGGGGTGGAAAAACAAATCTTGTTGCCTAACTATGACTTTCTAGATGAATTGAAGAATGTTTGTATCAAGATTCAATTTCTACAAGCCATTCGAGAAATTCCTATTCTAGCAAAAACCATAAAGGAGTTGAGTTTCAAAAGACCAAGAAGGAAGCTAAAGGACACAAGAAGAATCCACCTGGTAGGAAAGATTGCAGACATTATGATGGGAAAAATTACCATGCAGAAGTATGTAGATCCAGGAAGTCCAATTGTCAAGACACATATAAATGGGATAGAAATTCCAAACACATCGATTGACTTAGGGGCTGCTATCAACATTATGAGTAGACAGACTATGGAACAGTTAAAACTTCCTAACCTTCTTTTTACACCTACTTTATTGCAACTTGCAGATCGATCGGTTATTAAACCATATGGTGTATTAGAAGATATTTCAGTCTCCTTAGATTCTTGGGAATATCCAGTAGACTTTATGATTTTGACTCCCAAAAGTAATCTAGGAGGACATCCAATTATCTTAGGAAGACCTTGGCTGGCCACAGCTGATGCTTTTATTAGTTGTAGATCCGGAGACATGTACATTTCTAATGGTAATTCGACAAAGAAATTCAATTTGTATCCTCCCGCAAGAGCAATTACAGAAATAGGAGATAATGAATGGGTCGATGATGAGAACACTATACAACCTGTCTTTACCATTTCTGAAATTAGTGAGGATAGTCAAATTCCGAACACATTAGAAAATTTTGAGATAACTTCAGAATATGACCCCACACAATTTCAGTTGGAATCTGACATAGAATATTTATCATCAAGACAAATGTCTCTTTACTCTATGGAAGAGTTTGGTAATTCTACTATTGAGATTTTTCCAGAAAAGACATTGAATATCAACAAACATTTGGAGAAATCACAACAAGAAGAACTAACCAGAATCTTGCAAAAACATTCTACCGCATTTGCATGGGAGTATACTGACATGAAGGGTATTGATCCTAAGACTTGCATCCATCATATCTATATTGAGGAAAACAGTAGACCAATCAGACAACCTCAAAGAAGGATGAATCCAAATCTTAGGGAGATAGTGAAAGAAGAGCTCAAAAAACTTCTCAATGTAAACTTCATTTATCCAATTTCAGATAGCCGATGGGTTTCTCCTTTGGTTATAGTACCTAAAAAGAATGGTAAATGGAGAGTATGCATTGATTACAGGGAGTTGAACAAAGCACCTTTGAAGGATCACTTTCCTTTGCCTTTTATTGATCAGGTATTAGATACATTAGCAGGTAAAAAGTACTTTTCATTTTTGGATGGTTTTAGTGGCTATAATCAAATTCAGGTAGCACCTCAAGATCAAGATAAGACCACATTTACTTGTCCATGGGGAACTTTTTCCTACCGAGTGCTTCCTTTTGGGTTATGTAATGCACCTCCAACATTCCAAAGAGCAGTACTAGGAATTTTTTCTGATCTAATCCATGATTGTGTAGAGGTTTATATGGATGATTTTACAGTTTATGGTAATTCATTTGAAGAGGCATTAGAAAATTTGAAAAAAGTCCTTATAAGATGTAAAGAAACAAACCTTTCATTAAGCCATGAAAAATGCTTTATGATGTTTACTGAAGGGATTGTTTTGGGGCATCATATTTCAGGAGATGGGATTAAGGTTGATAGATCGAAAGTTGAAGTCATCTCCAAGTTACCTATTCCAAATTGTCAAAGAGATGTTAGAAGTTTTCTAGGATTTACTGGTTACTATAGAAGATTTATAGAAAACTTCACTAAAATAGCATCTCCACTTTTCAAATTGCTTACAAAAGATTGTGAATTCAAATGGGATCCTGAATGTCAATCAGCCTTTGAAACTTTGAAAACAAGAATATCTGAAGCACCTATCTTGAGAGGACCAAATTGGAAACTCCCTTTCCATATTTCTACGGATGCTTCAGATACAGCTCTAGGAGCTGTGTTGGGTCAAAAAGATTTAGTTCCTTATGCCATTTATTACACCAATAAAAATTTGACTTCCACAGAGTTGAACTATACTGTGACTGAAAAAGAGTTTTTAGCTGTTGTTCATGCAATTAATAAGTTTAGACATTACATAACAGGCTATGAAACTTTTATTCATACTGACCATTCTGCAATTAGATACTTAATGAACAAACCTGTTACTAATGGCAGAGTGACAAGATGGCTTTTACTTTTGCAAGAATTCAATATTACCGTGTTGGATAGACCAGGAAAACAGAATACAGTAGCTGATTTCTTGTCTAGGATTCAGAATACTAAAGAAGATTCTCCTGTAGAAGATAAGTTTCCTGATGAATATTTGTTTGCAGTAATTATTAAGACCCCTTGGTATGCAGATATTGCTAACTATTTGGTTACAGGGAAACTACCTTCACATTTATTTCCAAGAGAAAAACGAAAGATTATTCAGGAGAGTTCAAAATATTCATGGATTTCTAACGAATTGTTTAAAACAGGGCCAGATCTTGTGATCAGAAGATGTGTCAGGGAAGATGAAATGCCTGATATTCTTAAGGAATGTTATGATGAACCATGCGCGGACACTTTGCAGACAAAAGGACGGCCTATAAAATCCTTTCCTTGGGATATTATTGGCCTTCCCTCTTCAAAGATGCAAAACAATATGTCAAAAGGTGTGATAGCTGCCAAAGAGTAGGGAAACCTACCCTTTCAAATGAAATGCCATTACAAACACAGGTACTCATTGAACCCTTTGAAAAATGGGCTTTAGATTTCATTGGACCTATTAATCCACCATCTAAGCAAAAGAAGTATATATTGGTTTGTACTGATTATGTTACTAAATGGGTAGAAGCAAAAGCATTAGTATCTGCTACTGAAAATTCAGTTGTTCATTTTCTTTATGAGGATATTTTTACTCGCTTTGGTGTTCCAAGAGAAATTGTGACAGATCAGGGGAGCCAATTCACATCCAATTTGGTGGAAAAGTTGATGGAAGAATACAAAATCAAGTACAGAAGATCTACTCCTTACCATCCACAAGCAAATGGTCAAGTGGAGTCTACAAACAAAGTTCTTGAAAGTATCATCACCAAAACTGTTCATCTACATAGAAGAGATTGGGCAGAAAGGCTTCCAGAAGCCTTGTGGGCCTACATAACTACATGGAGGAATACAACAGGACATTCTCCCTATGAACTTGTTTATGGGAAAGAAGTCTTGCTCCCCATTGAATTCCAAGTCAAGACCTTCAAGATAGCAGTTTAGTTGGAGATGGACTTATCAGAAGCCCAAAAGCATAGAATGGAGCAATTGAATGAGCTAGATGAGATCAGACAAGAAGCAATTCTAAGAACTGATCTAGTTCAATATCAAAGAACTAAATGGCATGAAAAATATATCAAAGAGAAGAAGTTTCAAGAAGGAGATTGGGCATTGTTATTTGATTCCAAGTTTAAAGATTTTCAAGGAAATTTCAGACTCATTGGCTTGGGCCATATGAGATTGACAAGATCTTTAGCAATGGAGCTGTAAGAATCAAGACCATTGATGAGTTTCAAACTCCTCTTATTGTGAATGGCCATCGATTGAAAGTTTATCATAAGCCACTCTCAAAAGAGGATTTTGTCAAGATGTTTCAAGAAAGTTCTGCAATCAGGCTGGTACAGAAGAATTCTTCTTCTCCACTAGCCTAGCTTTTGTTTTTCACTTAAAAAAAAAAAAAAAAAAAAAAAAAAAAATGGTATAAGCCTGAAAACCAATCATTGATTGGCAGTCTTATGCAGAAAATATAGGGTGAAAATCAGGGACACCTGACACTCTCTATTTTCCAAAAAAAAATATCTCTTTCATTTCATTTCATTTCACCACCCACTCCATTTCATTCCACTTCATTTCATTTCATTTCATTTCATTTCATTTCATTTCACTTCATTCCACTTCATTTCATCCATTCCATCAATAAAAATCTTTTTTATGACCATTTCCATCTGGTCATTTATCATTTGTTCATTTCTATTCAACCAAGTAATAGCTGTGTCAGTTTCCGCAGCTGACATCTGTTTCCGCAGCTGACTCCAGTTTCCGCAGCCAGAAGCAGATTCCGCAGCTACTACTCTTCTTTCAAATAGAATGTACAGTTAGTTGTTATTTCTATAATTATGAAATAAAATGCAGGGGAGAGGATCAATGGAACATTCAAGACACCAATGGAGATCAATCAGTTGAAGACCAAGGGCAAAAGCAAGGATTCCAAAGGTATGAATAAATTTTATTTCAAATAGTATTGAAAAACACATTTTTATATAGTTTTAAACCATGAGCTCTACCCATTACGCGCAATGATTATATTGATAGTTCCGTAACCTGTCACGATCTCCATGTTATCCTCTTGCATTCATTCATAAACGGTTTCATCATTGAAATTCCGATTCTCACTCATGTTCCAATATCCCACCGGAGATAATGAGACGTATTTGAGTTGACAAAGGACTCTTACAAGCCGCATAACTTCATAACCGTTGATTGAAACGTGTTTTTATTTATTACACAGCCACCAAAATTCAAAACGCGGCCGAATGTATTATACTTTGTTAACCTCTTTGTCGTGTCTCTGTCGTGTTTACAAAACCCCACTCTACTCATTCTCACTCCCCGTTTCACTCCATTTCGTTCCTTTTGCTCATTCTCACTCCCGTATATCTACCCACAGTCTTACTCCATTCCGTTTATGGTGCTCATTTCCATTCTATGATACATTCCCACAGTCATTGTGCTCGATCCTGTGTATTCAGTCGTTCCATTTCCACTTAAACCCTCATAGAGGCAAATTAGTGAAGCACAGAAAAGTGAAATGGGTAAGTTGCTAAGGGCAGAGCCGGAAGGACCAAAGTTTATAGAGGGATATCCGCAAGCAAAAGAGATATTGAAGAAAGCTAAATGGCTGCGTTTTATTCAGAATTCAGAGGTTACCACAAAGAAGTTACGAAAGCGTTTGCAAGGTCATTTGATGGCTCGGAAGCAGAAGTTGGAGACCTCAAGTTTTCGGTTAATGAAGCATCAATAGCAACAGCCACATAACTTCTTCAGGAGGGAGAACGTTGGTTCAAAAATAAAAGCATCAGTGATGAGGCATGGAGAACAATTCTACGAAATCAAGGTATGGATATCACTGTTTTTAAAAGAGGAATTCCTGTGCATGCAATAAAAGAAGAATGGGCCACTTTACTACTAATTGTTCAGAAATTTATTACATGTGAAGGCTGTTTTGGGTCTATGTACATGTACCATACCAGGCTATTGATGAATTTTCTAGAAAACCAAACTCTCAATCTCCCTTATTTTCTATTCAATAGCTTGAAGAAAATGGATGTGACTGTTCAAAAACACTTAGGAGATGTAGAGCCTCATCTTTATCACCACGGTCTTATAAAAATTCTGATTGAAAAGGAGCTAAAGGAAAGAAAAGATACATGGGAACAATTCCTAGTTAGAAACTTCTTTGAAGAACCTCAGGAAATTCCCGAAGGTAGTTCAATTAGAAGGAGTAGAAGAAAAAGAATGAATGTTGAAACCCAAATTACTCCTACTCAGGAAATTTCCGCAGCTAGCACAGCAAAAAGAAGTAGGAGGAAAAGAACAATTGAGGAAATCCAAAACACTCCTACTATTACTATGGAAAGAACTGATAGGGAAAAGAGATTGGTAAAAAGGAAGAAGAAGGAAATCAAGGCTAAGAAGCCAATAATACCAAAAGGGAAAGAAATTATTGAGGTTGTCCATAAAACTCCTTCTTCTGAAGAAGAAGATCATCAAATACTATCTGAAAGATTAGTTTATCTTCAAAAACAGTCATCTATATCCAAGAAGGCAGAGACAGGAAAACAAGAACAAAAGGGTAGTGTACCACAGCATGTGAGGAGAAGCAGCAAGCTTAAAGGAAAATTGAGAAAAACACAAATTAAGGGTCCTCATTTCATTGATTTGGGTGAGGAGACATCTGAATAGTCTCCAACTGACCATAGTCCATTTCAGTCAGTTAGTGAACCTGATTCCTTTCATTCCCAATCAGACAATGAGCATACTCCATCTTATTCTCAGCAAAATATTGATGTAAGCCCTCCTCGGCCAGATTTTGAACATAATTCTCCTTTACATCATTTTGGGGACAGCCCAATGAAAATGACACCGGAAGTAGACCCCAAGCAGCAGGAGGTATATGACTATATAGAATCCTTGGAAAAGGCAGCCACAGGTCCAAGTACCTCTTCCATTCAACCTCATACATTGCAGGATGATTTAGTTCAGTCATTAAAACAGGAAATTTTTGAGCTGGAGCTTTTAAATCGGCACATCAAAAATGAAAATGAAACACTAAAAGAACAAGGCAAACTGGACAAGATCATCCATGATAATACTATGTTACATTTGGGAATTTGGCAAAAGAAGAATAAGAAATTAAAAAGGAAATGCCAAAAATTGAGCAGAGCACTTGTGAATATCAAATTTAGGTGCTTAATGAAGAAACCCAGAATGATGGCAGTACCAAAGAAGAAGAGAAGGGGATTGGATGTGCTGGCTGAAGTATCAAGGCACATGAACCGAACAAAGAGTATCAAAATTTTGGTTGCATGAGGACATGCAACACCTTCACAGTGGGGGTATGTTGAGTCCCAAATTTGCATCTTTTCCATACACTTTTCCATACCTTTTTCACTCACCTAAACCTCCCAAATTGTCAATATCATGCGCAAAAGAGCATCTAACATGGTTTTTAATTATATTTTTGTGTTTGCTATTTGATCTAGATTTTGTTCATTCAGCTGCGGAATCTTGCCACTTTCCGCAGCTGCTGCAACTTTCCGCAGCTATTTTGTGGAACTATATGCTACAGGTGTCTACAAGGGAAACGAGCCACATGGGCAGGCTAGGAATGACGGGGACATGGTTCGTGTCCTATTGGTTCAAGCAAACTCGTCCAAAGAAGCCGCGGTCAAAGGCGTCCACATGGAAGTCAACCATGGAGTTTCATGTCGGCCGGACTCTGTTTCATGGCATATAAAGATCCATACGGCCGTTTCTAAGCCTGCGGAGGTTAAATCGACATCTGTGCAGAGCTCTGGAGTCGAATTCAAGCATCCACCTTCCGTAGATTCACTTTCCAACACGGCCATACTCCTATATCCGTGGATGTAGTGGTCTACGTGCTCTCTGCCATCATGAACTTTAGGAGACAGTTACAGTTTATTGTTATATATAGAGCGTTTGCATACGCACATAAAGTTAGTTGTTAGTTGATAGTTGATGTTAGTGAATGTACTCTGTTATCTTTTAGTCTGTTCTGTAGTGATTACGCTGCACTTGTGCCGTAACACTACCATTCTGTAATGAACTGATTTTTAATATGAGAAGACTCTGTTTTTCAACTTAATTCGTGTTTGAGGATCGTTACCAAGGCTGTGTAGAGGGCCCCTGCTCAGCTAAGGTTTTGTGTATTAGTGTATATTTCTCATTTCATTTCTTTAAAAGTCATTTTATCATAATCCATCCATATGTTCATACTTTGCAGTTGTTTCATTTCTGTTTATACATTTCCATAATTTCCATTTCATTTCTGTCTTTCATGTTTTATGATTGTTAATCACTGATCAGTGTTCTTGTTGCAGGTTTTAGATAGATAGCCCGGGCATTTTTATAGCTTTTTGACTAATGACATGGATCTAACATTGTTCTGCTGCTAGTTTTCTTTTCATAGCTTTTGTTTAATTTCAGTCTTGCTTTGTTCATTTCAGTTTTGCTTATCTGCTTTAGTAGTTAAATTTAGATATATTAAGCTGCTCATAGCATCTTCAGTTGCCTCCGAAAGCCACAGCTGGACTGATGGTGAGGGACTGCATTATGAAATGTGTAGTTTAGTATTAGTTTTTTTTCTGCAAATTTAGATATATTAAGCTGCTCATAGCATCTTCAGTTGCCTCCGAAAGCCACAGCTGGACTGATGGTGAGGGACTGCATTATGAAATGTGTAGTTTAGTATTAGTTTCTTTTCTCCAAATTTAGATATATTAAATCATATATGACATCTTCAGTTGCCTCCGAAAGCCACAGCTGGACTGATGGCGAGGGATTGAATCATGAGTGTATGGTTTAGTATTAGTTTACTTTTTGCAAATTAAATATCAGTTACACAAGTTGTTTATGATTACTTCCGAAAGTCATAGCTGGTCTAATGATGAAGGGTCAGAAAATGAATTGATGTAATCTGATTTAGATTTATTTTGTTGCAATTTTGAATTTCCTTAAGCATAGTTTTTTTTTTTTTTTTTTTTAGTCGGCAGCAAGAATAGTTTGGTTTTCATGTTCACTAGTTTACTGTTTTGATTCATTAGATTAGCAGCACCTTTTCATTTCAGCAGTACACTTTTACTTTCTTTCAAGTCTTGTCATTGTAATTTTCAATTTTCAACAAACAAAACCCTTGGCCTTCATAACTAGCCTAATATCATCACCCCAAACTTCAAAGACAATATCCATCTTTGTACATATTGGAGAGATCCCTCTCCGGATTCAGGAGGGCTAGATCCTAGAATCCCAAAGTTGGTTGAAATGATGTTAACTCTGTGATCGGACTTTGCCAATCTTGCTTGTTACAGAGACCTAACACATAGTGAGAATAAGCACCCTGATTCTGCCACTAAAGTAGTGGCTAACAAAACAGAGTTGAGTCTTACAAAGAGTCAATCCCCCTTCAATTTGGAGAGTGAGATTTCTAAAATTAAAATTTATGTCCCACTATCTGAGCTGGCCACTCAGGATGTATATAAAGGCCAAATTTTGAAAGATTTAAATCTAGGAGAAAACAGTGACACTGTCAATCTAAGTGATGATCAACCAGCCCTTCTGTTTGGTCTAAAGATAGAAGGGAAGTTTCAAGAAGGGGTAGTACCTCATTTTTATATCAACCTCAATATCAATGACAAGATCCTTCACAACGCAATGCATGACTCTGGGGAATCACAAAACCTTATGCCTAAGGTATTTATGGAGAAGTTAGGCCTAGAGATAACCCGTCCTTATAAAGATTTATATTCATTTGACTCTATCAGAGTGAAGTGCCTTGGCCTAATCAAAGAACTTTGTGTGAACCTGACCCAGATTCTAGAAAAATGCATGGTTATGGATGTTGTAGTGGCAGATGTGCCACCTAAGTATGGCATGCTGTTGTACAGGTCATGGGGGGCCAAACTGCAAGGTACAATGCAGATGGATGGGTCATATGACACAATCCTTGTATTTAGCTAAATTAGGAGACTGTATAGAGAGGCACAAATGCAGTTCATGGTTAGCAGCGCTAAAAAACCTGAAAATTCACCTTTGTACTCTGTACACACAGATCTGGACTCCTTTATCCTTTATAATGATGAATCCATAAATGAGCCAGAGCTAGAAGACAGAGCTAAAAACAATAGAGTAGAGCCCATAGATTTTAACATAATGGCCACTCTAGACATAGAAGAAAATGAAGAAGAAACCTTTGGAGAGTACAATGAATCTGAAACTCAGAGCAAACAAAACCAAGACTACAAAAAACTGTCTGGTCAACTCTCTGAACTCCATAAACATCATGAAGAACAAAAAATTCCGCACCACAGTGCAGACCCCATATTACAACATAACAGTGAAACCAACGTTAGGGAGGAAAATGATGATAAACATGAAAACGATCCCTTATGGAGAATGAATTTTGATGGGTCTTGCACTAGAAAGAATGCGGGAGCGGGAGTGTGGTTACATAATACTAAGAGTGACTATGCTGAGATTCATGCCTTCAGACTAGACTTTAAATGTACAAACAATATCGCGGAGTATGAGTCTCTCATCCTAGGCTTGAATCTATTGAAAAAACTAGGAGCCCGAAGGATAGATGTTCATGGAGACTATGAGTTAGTCATAAAACAAGTGAACGGAGAGTATATATGTAAACACCATAGATTGAGAGCATACAAAAATGATGCTATAGATTTACTGAAAACCTTTGTAGAGTATGAGATGGTGTTTGTTCCTAGGAGTGAGAACATTGTTGCAAATGGATTATCCTGCATAGCTAGTTCATATCATAAATCACCTAGTGACAAAAAAATCATCATTCAGATAAAATATAGGCCTGCGGTGCCAGATAACGAGAAATATTGGCAGGCCTTTAAGGGCGATAAGCAGATAGGGGATTTCCTGACTGGCAGGAATGGGTTTGAATTCTCTGATTCAGACTCTAAATCCGATGAAATCTGCCTGAGTGAAGACCCCCCCGATGAAGAAAAATCACCACATAACGTAGAAATAAACATGTTAACTAAAGAACTCGAAACTCAAATCGAAGAGTATAAGAACGCATAAGAAGAGGAAATAGAGGTGCTGCAGTCAAAAGATAAGAATATACCTAGAGGATTGGCACCTTTAGAGGACCTTTTTTATTTTAACGACGTAGCGAAGAAACCCACTATAGAACACTCAGACTCCAATGTCGAGGAATGCAACATAGGCACCGAGGATAAGCCTAAGATGATTAAACTGGCTAATTCCTTGCTCGTAGACATGAAAAAGAAATATATTGAATTATTTAAAGAGTTCATCGATGTGTTTTCCTAGGGCTACGAGGAGTTAAAAGCCTATGACATGAAGATAATCTAGCACAAGATCCCTTTGAAAGAGAACCAAAAACCCTTTAGGCAGAAGCTGCGTAGAATCAACCCGAAACAACTACCTCTAGTGGAAAAGGAGATCAAGAAAATGTACGAGGCAGGAATCATAGTGCCTATGAGGTTTTCCGATTGGGTTTCCAACCTTGTAGCTGTGAGAAAAAATATAGGTGAGATTAGACTGTGCATCGATTTCAAAAACATTAACAGAGCTTCACTTAAAGACAATTACCCCTTACCAAAGATGGAACACATCCTACAGAGGGTAGTTGGCTCAAAAAGGATCTCCTTGTTAGACGGGGTTTCAGGCTATAACCAAGTTCTAGTACTCCCAGAAGACCAACTCAAGACAACTTTCACCACTCCGTGGGGAACTTTTATGTACGTAAAAATGCCTTTTGGACTAATGAACGCTGGTGTGACCTTCCAACGAGCAATGGAAATATACTTTTCGGAGGAAATAGGGCACTTCATTTTCATCTATCTAGATGACATAAAAATCTATTACAAGACTAATGAGGAGCACCTAAAACATCTGTGAAGAGTTTTTGAAAAATGTAGAAAGTTTGGTTTGTCTTTAAATCCCAAGAAGACTGTATTCTGGCTTCAAGAGGGATAGCTTCTTGGCCATATTATATCAGAGAAGGTAATTAAGATAGACCTGCAAAGAGTTGAGGGAATACTGCAGATTACCCACCTGAGAAGCATAAAAGAACTGCAATCCTTTATTGGGAAAATTAACTTCTTAAGAAGGTTTATTCCCAACTTAGCTGAACCCCTCAGGGATATGACAAACATGTTGAAAAAAGGTGTAGGGGTTAAGTGGAATTTAGAGGCTAAAAAATATTTTGAGTTAGTTAAACTTGCACTCACATGGGCACCTGTCTTAATCAGCCTTGACTTTTCAAAATATTTCCTGATATTTTCCATTGCCTCCGAGCATACAGTGGCTGCAGTCATGTTGTAGAAAAATCAAGAGGGACAGGAACAGCCTATTGCTTTCTTCAGCAAGGCTTTGAGGGATGCACCCTTAAAATATAACATAATGGAAAAATAGGCCTATGCCTTGGTAAAGGCCTTGAAAGACTTTAGGGTGTATATTCTGCATTCTCACATCATTGCCTACGTGCCAAACATAGTGGTAAAAGACATTTTGTCCCAAGATCCTGATGGAAAGAGGGGAAAATGGATTGTTGTAATATTAGAGTATAACCTGGTAATAAAACCCATGAAACTGATCAAAGGTCAGGGCTTAGCTC
Organism: Pinus albicaulis; assembly: GCA_034641835.2. Lineage (NCBI taxonomy): Eukaryota > Viridiplantae > Streptophyta > Pinopsida > Pinales > Pinaceae > Pinus > Pinus albicaulis. The sequence goes on from JAXQQM020057825.1 coordinate 72,899, forward strand.
AACTAATGGCTGAATCTAACTTGAAAGCCCTTGACATAAACATGGTGGATGCCTTGGATGAACATGAAGGATTTCCCGATCCTACTGTTGAAGAAAAATTTCAAAATTCTCCTTGGCATTCTGATATCCTATATGTGCTTACAAACCTCAATGCACTTCCTGATTTATCAAAAACTAAGGCTAGATTCCTAAAGTTAAAAGCCAAAAAATATTGCATACTAAATGAATGTTTATACTGGAAAAATGCAAATGGTTTGCTGCTTAAATGTCTGCCTGAAACTGAATCGGAGAGGATTAAACAGGAGTTCCATGCAGGAGAGTGTGGAGGCCATTTAAACCGGAAAGCCACTACTAACAAAATACTCAGAGCTGGCTATTACTGGCCTACACTTTTCAACGACATCCAAAAAATGATAATTGATTTCCATAAGTTCCAGAGTTTTGAGGGAAAAAGGAAGCTCCTCCCTTTACCATTACAACCTATAACTGTTGAAGCTCCCTTTCAACAGTGGGGGCAAGATTTCATAGGGGAAATACACCCTGCATCTTCTTCTCAACACAAGTGGATCCTTACAGCCACATAATATTTCACAAAATGTATAGAGGCCATCCCTTCTAGGAATTCCACAGATTTTCTCATCATTAAGTTCCTAGAAGACCACATACTCTCTAGATTTGGCTTCCCTAAAAAGATAATCACTGATAATGCTGCTGCTTTTGGATCCAAGAAAATGATTGATTTTTGTCGCAGGTATCAGATAACACTTGGTCATTCAACTGCTTATTACCAACAAGGTAATGGGTTAGCTGAATCATCAAACAAAAGCTTGGTGACCATCATCAAAAAGCTGCTTGAAGAGAATAAGAAATCATGGCATAACAAGCTAGTGCATTCTTTGTGGGTTGACAGGCTAACAACAAATAAATCCATTGGAATGTCACCATATCAGCTTGTTTATGGCATAGAGGTAGTGTTCCCTACCAGCCTAGGGGTACCAGTGATTAAACTAGTTGAAGAGATCCAGACAGAAGAGGACAGCATGGTGAGGAGGATAAATCAAACAATTCATCTCCAACAAAAAAGAGAAGAAGTCTATAACAAAGCTCTGAAGGTACGAGAAAATATAAAAAGGTTGTTTGATAAAAGAACAAAAGCTTGTGACTTCAAAATTGGAGATAAGGTTTTCAAGTGGGACTCTAGGAGAGAAGACAAAGGAAAGCATGGAAAATTTGACAGTTTGTGGAAGGGTCCTTAAATCATACAATCCACTATTGGTCCAAATGTCTTTTTTTTGTAAGAGATAGATGGTACAGATCTGTTTGGGGGTCCTGTGAATGGTAGGATGCTCAAGCATTACTACTGTTGATTTCTAGTTTACAGTTCCATTTACATTTTAAATACCATTGCTATGTTTTGTTTTCAAAGAAAAAGAGAGAATGTCTCAAAAAAGAGAGAAAGAGAGGTTCAGACATGCTCAAAACTTGAACCTCTAAGAGTACAAAGGATTGGATCTAACATGATCAAAACCTGAGCCAAAGGAAGTAAAGAAGCTGGTTCTAATATGCTCAAAATCTGAACTAGCAAAGGAGAAAGAAGAATCAACTCTAACAAGCCCAAAACCAGAGCTGAAGTGAAGAAGAAAGTGACTTTAACAAGCTCAAAACTTGAGTCACAAAGAAAAGAAGGATGCTTCAAAGTTTCAAAATTTTAAGCCTTCAAATTTTGTTTTCAAGTTTCTGCAATTTCAGTTCATGTGTAGTTGTCTTTATGCCATGGATCCACAGCAAACCAGACTGTCTAATCCTGTTTTGACTGTTTTTAAATTTCTGTTGTAGAATTTAGAGAAGAAATCTTCTAGACAGTTTAATCCTAGCAGATATTAGTGTAGGTAGAGAAGCTATGAGACCAACTGTTTAATCTGGTCTCATGGAGGAACAAGGGTAGAATTAGACTAGTTTTTTTTCTGCTTTCAATAAAAAATGATGAAGAAGGTCTGCAAATTCAAATGCACCTTGAAGAAAAAATGTTAGGACTGTAGGATGGGTAGGTAGATTGTTTGGGGAATTTTTTTTGTTGAATTGATATCCATCATGTTTGCAACAGCTGAATAAAAGAAGAGAATATGGTTCAAAGATCAGGCATCTGGCCTACTTCCCAAAGAATATTTCTGAAGTTCTTGACATCTTCAAGAAGATGCCATCCCCATGTGGAGCCACTGTTAGCCACCTATAAATTTTTTGTCAAGAATACAAGTGGCTAAATATTTTTCTAAGCCTTCAAGAGACACATTTCCTCTGAAAATCTCTCATTCTTGAAGCCTGTGTGTGTCCTTTTCCTTGGATAAGATCTTCACTGCTGTTTCCATCCAAAAAGCCTCACTGTCTATGAAAAAATTAAGCTCAAAAATCCTCCATTTCCTCCTTTGTATCCCTGCAAATTTCCCTATTTTAACCCTTTTTTCCCTTCTCAAAATTTCCCCTTTAACCCCAAAAATCCCTTCCTAAGTCTTCTAAACCATCTAATTTCCCTTTGTAAACCATGTGAAATCCCTTCATTTGGTGGAAAAATCCCTTTTTCCCCCTACCAGAACCCTTCTCTAAGCCTTAAAAACCCTCTTTTTGGCTTAAAAACGCTTATTTTTCATTACAGGCTTTAGCCCCTTTCGGCTAAGCCCCTAACCACTTCCCCTCCATGAAACCTGGTGTCAAGACCAGGCGCTAAGCCCTTGAGTGCTTATCGCAATTGGAGGATCGGTCGGGTGCGTTTTTTCTTTGTGAAACTGAAAAGTTCCGATGCGATAGTTGTTGGTCTATTTGGCCGCGGGTGCAATATCCACCGTTGATCTGTATGTGATCCGACGGTCCGCGCAAATCTCACCACGCGCCTGCATCATTCCTTTGTTACGCTCCGATGGCGATCTCCATTGTTGATCTTTAAATAATCTAATGGCCATCGCATCACCGCTCCAATCGCCAACCACAAATTTTTAAATGTGCCACTTTCGTTTCCCCCGATTGCCCGACTCCCGATTGGATCCTAGCCATTGAATCCACAAGAACCAATGGCCACGATTCACTCTCCCTCCACCCTGTGTTCCTTGATTGGTCATCCCTGATCCAATCGTGACCGTCGATCTTCCGTCGATCCAACGGTCCATATGTAATCGCAATGTCATAACATCGGAGTTTTGGCCCTGCCATCCTCCGGTGTGATTAGATCGCAGCCGTCCATCCCATTTAATTTGACGGTCAGGATTCTTCCCACCCATTAACCAGCCCCTCTGCCTTCTCTATCCCTCTTCATATGTTAGCCATTCATTCGACTAATCGAATGACCCATATTCAAACCACCTTTGACTTGCCTCCACCTTACCAACCATGCATCTCCCCGTATCACGCTCTGTCCTGCACCATCAGATCTCACAGTCCCAGATCCAACGGCCAACATCCATATCGCGTAACTTTGGCATCCAAGCTTTAACAGTTTGAATTCACGCGATATGGGGGGTTTTATTTCGCCACGTGTCAGGCAACGATCCATATCGCGTGATTTTGGGTAAATTTCAAACCCGTGCTTTTGCTGTGCGAAACATTGGTTATCTCCATAAAACCACTTCCCCCTTTTCTGCCTCCGAAATTCCATTAGAAGATCTCAATCGTCAATCTATATAGATCTACGGTCCTCATTCCATCGCGTCCCTCATTCATGTTTTTCCATCGGAATTCACAGAGTTTCATCGAGTCATCTCAGCCGTTGATGTCCTCCTGAGATCTAATGGTCCATATTCAACCACCCTCCGCCCATGCCGGTCCCACCATTCGAAGCCGATTTCATTCGTTTTTCATACATTTCCTTTGTATTTTGCCAAAGGTCAAAACTTTATGTTTTACATTGAAAATCATTTCCTCCGCCCAATGTTAAAACTTTGGTGTTATAACATTAAAGTTAATTTTCTCCGTCTGACCTTCTAAAGTCACTCCATCAGTTAATCATCGCCGTCGATCACCTCCGTCTAATCTAATCAGAAGGTCTACATCCATTCCTCCACCAGGCCTCCCTCAGGCCATTTTCTCGCCATTACGTTGCAATTTTCACTATTTTCTCCACTACAGCCACTGTTTCCATTGTTGCGCTGCCATTCCCACAGTCCTCCACAGCATCCACCACCACTCCCGCATGGATTTTCTTAACATGTTTGTGTGTTTGTGCAGAGTTGTAGACGGAGAAAATCGTTGTTGCTCACAATCACTATCATAGTGACACAGAGTGCAGAGAAGGCCTTTTTCCGAGCTAGAGATTGCAGAGTGAGTGCCTTGGAAGGTTTTCGAATGAAACATTTCATTAAAGAACTAGTGTTTAACTCTGTGAAACTTCCTGTGCCATGAAAACTCCATTTCCACAGAAAAATACAGTTAATGAAGTGGAAAAGAGTATCAATGAAGAATTAAGAAGGTTTAATGCCCATTATTGAAGATTTTAAGCCTTAATTCGATGTCTAAAGGGCGAATGTACCATATTGAAGACCTTGTGATTAACACAGAAGGCCTAATGAGGCCCAAAGCATAGAAAAAAATCTTATCAGTGTCTCACATCAGCAGAAGGTTCTTTCCCGTGAAAGGACAAGTTCCCATACTGTTTCTTATTCTACATCAAACTCCGGAGAAGATCTCCACCCTGATAGAAAGTCCTAATGTTGCCAGAAACATTTGTCATGCAATATGGCAAACTTAAAAATAATTTATCTTCCTTTTTCTTATCACGAGAGTATTAAAGAGTACTGCAGCCGAAAATTACATCATAGAACATACCCATGAATTTAATATCAACCTGTCGAAAACCATTCTTTCATCCAAAGAGTACTGAAGATCAATGCATAGATATTAAGATAGAATGGGCCTTGAGCCACTCTTCTTCCTCTGTTTTAATGTTTCATTAAAAGTTCTATCTACCTCCTCTACCTCTCTTTAGCTATAAAACTCATGAAAAGACACGTTGTTGGTTGTTGATCGGATATCTGTGAATTGTAAGTTGTTTCTTTTGAGATATAGTTATGTCTGTAAAGTTGTAAAATAGGCTGAGGAAATGATTTCAGACTGAATATCAAGTTGTTGGACAATGTTTTATATGATTGGTGTTGCTCTTTAATATAACAAGCACATTTATTTGGATCCTGATTTAAAGCAGCGGTGATGTGTTCTATATTTGTCTCTGTTTTCATTCTGTAATTCATTACATTTCATTTCTCTGGTAAGAATCAGAAATCTAGCTTAGGATATACCCTCGCATGGTACCCTAATGCTTCCTGCTCTTCTTATCTTTGATTTTTTCTACTGATTGTTCTATCTGAGAACTAATTCAAGATAATTTAACCAGTGTAGTAGCTGTTATTCACTGCTAACTGATGTATGAATTTATGGATCTATTCTTAGAAGTTCTTGTCTGGTTTTAATTGAAAGAATTGGGATACTGGGGGTTTAGAATGTTGATTCTGTCTCAATAGGGTATTTTTCAATCAATTGAACCTTTCTAAGTTCCCTTAAGTTGAATGTCGAAGCATTGAAAGTTCGAAGCCTTTCTCTGATCTCAGGATTCACCTTTGTGTTTAAATATTAAGTGTTTCTTGTTGTATGAAGAGTTAGCCTTTTAGGGGTTGGATCATAGGTGTTTAAGGCACGCCCTATCCCTAGATATTCTTCCTAAGTGGTCACCTAGAAGGTTTCCTTGTTATTCACCTTCCTTCCTTACCATTTCATACCACACTATCATCTTTAAAGATCCTCTGTTTTAGATGACTAGCCCAATTGAAAGTCTTGGATACTGAATAGCAAGTAAACCCTTTTATGACTCCATTGCCCAAGGTCTCGAGTGTTCTTTGAATTATCTCCCTTTTTCCTAAAATCCTCATTGCTCACCCTTTGTCTTATATTTAACCCTTCCTTCATGTTTCCCAACAACCAAACAAACACACAAAACAAACCTTGTGCCCTATAACTAGCCTAATACCTTGAAACTAAACTTCAAAGACATATATATCTTTTCCTTTATAGAGAAATCCCTCTCTAGACCCAGGAGGGCTAGATCCTGAGGTCCCAAAGTGGTTTTTATGTTGTCTTATCTTTTGGTAGAGCCAAACCTACCAAAACATAGGAACCCCAACACCTTGTTCCAGAGCTGCATCGCTGTGTCCAGTAATTCATACCCCTGAGAAATTTGGCCTATGGTCACATTCGTGGCAGCTGTAATCAACGCGACTCACTGGGACCTGACTTCTGAAGGTGTTTCTGGCTGCAACTTGGCCTGCAAGTCGGCACTTTTTTGTTCCATTTGAGTTTTAACGACTTGGATCGCCGCCCGTGAAGATCTTAAGGCCGAGACTAGCCCTTCAATTTTGGCCTGGGGGTAGTTGTGGCTAGTATTTCATCCATAAAATCTATGCAGATTCTACCAATTAAATGATTTAGCTTCATTTGTTGTGCGGTGATGAGGGCACACGCAACCTGTACCTTGGTTACCTCAGCCGTGTTCTACAATGGTATTCTCCACTGTGTTGAGTCGTTGGTGGGCATGATGGTCTCTGTGTTGAATTTCTTGAAATAATGAGCTATGTAGAACCGTCAGTGAATCATGTGGCAACTTTTATAGATCCATATGGACCTCTGCGTAGGCCTGGACTTGCGCTCCTGTTGGCTTGAGGGGTTTTGACTCAAGTTCAGAGGTTAAGGTTTGCCAACAAACCCCTGTACTACTAGCCCTTTCGGCAGTGACCTACTTGCGCAAGCCAAAGTATCACTTGAAGTAGTATGGGAGGGTGTTGGAACCAGGTTTCCGCACCCTGGGAGAGGGCAGGTAAGTCTGGAAAAGCTGCGTTCGACTTCACAAATATCAGATCGCATATTACAGAACTGTAATATCCCAAAATGGAGAATGCAGTAATACTTCACACAATATAAGAACTTAAAACAAGATAAATAGTAAATCTTAATACAACATAAGAATTTATAGAGAAGTTGATCCATTTTATTATATTGGAGAAGAATTAGTTACACAATTTACAAAATGTGAGTAGATATAGCCAAAAAGTTGGTCTAGAATCATCTAGAAAGCATGCTACAATAGGTACAGCGTAACTGGAGAGGCACTGAAGCACATACTGCATGGTCCTTTCAACAGAATATGAACATATAGTTGCAGGCTGAATAGGAAAATGCATATCTACCAAAATCTGGAGCTCAGATGACCCTAAGATTCAAGATCTGGCCAATGTGATGGATTCCAAAGATAACCCAGAAAGGATTTTCCAGATCTGCAACTTTGGAAAATCACCTCCCTAGGATTTGATCCTTGATCTGCTGGGAAATACAGATCTGAAGCTAGATCTGACAAATATATGGATGAAATATGATATCATATTAGATCTAAGATTGAAGGGTTGATCCCTTCTTTAAATCTATGAGCTAGAAGCTCTAGATCTAGCTTCTCAATCCTCCAATGATGATTGCAACTACTGCAACACAACTGCCTCTAGAAACTACGCTGTGAGAGAAAGAGAGGCCTTCTTCTTGCCAAAAAATGATGCAATAAGCTCCAGGCTGATGGAAATATTGATGGAAATGTGAGGGGATGATCCCTCATAGGATTGCTAGCTGAAATACTAGTAACTTCCTTCCTCCCTTTAGATCTGCAAGATAGACAATGTAACTCCTGAAGGAAGTAATGTTGATGGGAGGTCAATAAATTTTTTCCTGATGCCTGATCTGCAATGAAGATCTGGGAACCCAATATTTAAGCCCAAGGTGATAGGAATAAACCCTCACGAGTTATCCAGCTGAAGTACTGAAGACAACTTCATCCTTCGAAACTGATCTTCAAAAATATACAATTTTTGAATATGAGTGTTCTGTAGAGGTAGGGAAAGGAGATGGAACTTAAAGCCTAAAAGAGCTACTCTAAGAAAGAGTTGGAATTCCCGACCAGGAACACCTTGTGCTAAACAACACCTGCAATCTCTGCTAAACAACCCAAGAAAGCAGTGGAATGTCACATGACAATTCCAGATCTGAAAAGATCTTACATCAAGAAATAATTAGGATCCACTCATACTTGCCTTCATCTTATTTATATATCATTTGAGCCTTCCCAAGCCTTGGCCCTCATCTATACTGCGTTGTCACATGTGGACAAGATCCTCCAAGTTGGACTGCGCTGTTTGACCAAATAAACCATCATGTCAAGGTGCAAGGTACACCTTCCATCAACTCTGCCTTGTTTGCACAACATCCTCCATCACTTATCATGAGTGTCCCATGATCTTTGACATCTTCAAGATCATAGTTGACTGAATCATCTCTGTTTTATCCCTTCAAGATCTTAGCTGATGTGTCAACCTCCATGATCTATCTCATTAATGAGACAGATTCTCCAATTTCATTCACATTTGTAGTTGCTCAACTACCTTCTTATGTATATATAGGTTTAATTAATCCATAGTCACACACACAAAAGTGGATATTTATTCATATTGAGGATTGTGGGTCCCTCCACCCTTTTATTTACTTAATTCATTAAGAAAATAAAGGACTCTAATATTCCAAATATGATGTGAAAATTTGGGAATATTACAGTCCCCCCCCCAGAAAAATGTTGCTTGTCCTCAAGCAACTCCAAAAGTATATGCAAAGCCATCTATTCCCCTCCAAATGGAATCCACCTAAGGAAAGCTTCCTCCATTTGCTGCAATGTATTATGCATGTTTGGTTCCAAATTTGTCTCTTAAAAACATAAAGAATGACCTCCAACTATATAGTTAGTTGTCCTCCTTCCATCATGAAGTACCAAGTGACAACCATATGATGTCCAACATCATCATCAATACATGAGGTGTATAAAATAAGGTGGTTCTCTTCACAAGGGAAAAGCTCCATCACACAATACATGTCTCTATCCCATGTTTCATGAATTAGATTGAGCATTGATATGCTCTCATACTTAGCCCTGTTGGCCTTGTTGGATCCAAGCATCATTCCAATTTTAGGAAAAATAAGAAGAAAAGGAGCTATATGGGTAGACAAAGATGTCAAACCATATTCTCCTAAGAGTAACCACCGGAGTAAGGCCCTTTGCTGCCATCCTCCATGTTATCACTATAAAATTTTTCTAAAACTTGGTTAGTTACACTTGTTCCTACGTCATAATGCTAGATAGGGTTAGAGTCATTTTTACATTTTCAAAGGTCTAGATCATGGGTTAAAGGTCTCATTCCATCACCAAACAATGTTCATCAACCTTGTTTCATTCTTCAAAGATCTTATGCCATGTTTTGAAACCCATTTTTAAAGTTTTTTTTTGAAGATTTGATGAATAAGCCACGAAACCACGTTTTTGTAGCGCGCTCAGTGTAAAAAGTTGCTTCTGCGCTACGAAAACGTTGGTGATTTCATAGCGCAAAAACCCAAATTTTCAAATCATGCGCTATGAAATTGGGGATTCTCAGTTTTGTGTTTGAGCTGTCACATCTGTCAAATATAGTTAAATTTTTCATCATTAGGTGTCATCCACGAGTTCTCATTCACGCATGAAACCATTTATTATAATTATTAGGGGTCATTTTTCATCGATTAGGGGTCATATTGTCACTGGTCCTTTCAAATTTGAAAACAGTTGGTTGTTTTCAATTTCATTTGTCTCATGCAAGACAAAAGTGCATGCATGCTTATGTTTTGGAAGAAGCAATTAGTGGTGAAAGACCATATTTCATTGAAACAAATTCAAACGAGGTAGAACTGAAACAAATTCAAGCGAGGCTACTCATTCAACAGTATTTTAAAAACTTACTATCAAGTGAATTTGAAATTCATTGCCGGTAGAAGAAGGATTGTTATCAAGCAAGGCAGAATTGTTATCAAGAAAGGCTGAAGTCATTTACTAATAGAGCCAGTTCATTCAACAGGAAACTCTGATTGCTAATTTTCTAAAGAAACAGGGTTTTTAGAGGGATTATCATAGATTTCTAAAGATTCAAGGTTTTCAAGAAGAAAATGGCTGAAGAAAGAAGGAGTCATAGGTCTGATCATTGCCTAAGAACATAACCTAAAGGTGTAGAAGCTCTTACAAAAGACAAGTCTGTTGAAGAAGCCTTTAAGAAACTAGGTTGTTGGAGGTTTTGTGGAAAAATTCAAGGAGGACACACTCAAGTCACCAAAGAATTTTTCATAAACTTCACAGGATAAAACTCAAAGATTGGATTCCTAAATTTACCAATTTCCCCTAAAGTGATATCAATAGTTACAGAAATTCCGAGGGGAGAAGACAGGTGGTTTAAAAATTTCAAGTTTGACATGGTACCCTGCAAAATCTTTCTAAAACCAGAGTTTACAGAGGTTGAATTGAACAAGTTTGTGCCAAGAAGTTATGTTAAAGATACATTTTCCAATCTACTCTACAATATTCAGAGGTACTTCACCTGCGAAGGGAGATACCACAAGGTGTATACCTATCACTTTAAACTCTTGCTTCATTTCACAGGGACAATATCTCTAGATTTGCCTTTTTATATTTTCAAAAGTTTGGCTAAGATGTCTGATAAGGTACAAATGAGAGTTGAGTCATGTGAAACCTCATTATTTCACCATGGCTTAGTCAAGTTAATAGTCTTACATGAGCTTCAGAAAGCAAACAGAGATTGGGCTGAATTCCTCTTTTTGAGTAGAATTGGGATTGAAGGAACATGTGTTAGTCCTCAAGATAAAGAAAAAACTCCATAAAAAATTACTGCCCCTGTAGAAACAAAGTCAAGAAGATTTTTTAAGCTCAAGACTCAAAAACAAGTTAAAGAACCAATGATAGGAACAACATTGAAAATCAAATATACTCCTAAATCTGCACAGGAGAATAAAAATCTGGTTAAGGAGACAATTCTAGAGTAGTCAACTAGTAAAACAGATCAAATGAGGTTGACTAGGAGTCAAAGGTTAAAGGAAAAGGGTAAGACTGTAGTTACAAAGGGGTCAAAAGGTAATTTGAATGATATACTTCAAGCTATTGAAATTGAAGAGTCTCCCCTAGTACAAGCAGACTTCATCAAACTAGATACAGGTGGCAGCAAATCGAAGAAATTGAAGACATCCAAAAGGTTATATTTTCAGGATGAAGTGGCAGAGTTTATCTTTAAACCTAGGAAACCCTCAACTAGGCACTCCAAGAAGTTGAAATAGTCAGACATGGAGATAGATCAAATAGGAGGTGAAAGTGCTAATGTTTTTGAAGAAACTACAAATACATCATTTTCAATGCCTGAAGAAGACAGAAACAGGGTTTTCAATATTCAGAAGGAAAAGAGTAGCTATGAAGATGTCAAAGACAAACTCAGATTGGAAAATAATGAGATTGATAAGTTGAAGAAAAAGGTGAGAGTGCATGCAAAAGAAAGGGAAAACTTTGAAATGATGAAAGGACTGTAGGAGTTGGAGAAAAATCCAAACCCTAAAATAATTGATAGTCAAGCTCAATTCTTCATATGGACCCTACCTGCAATCAAAGAAACAAAATTCATTAGGATGGTCAATACTAAACTAAGGGAAAACAATAGAAGGTTTAAGAGGAAAGTAGAAGACTTGGAAATTTAGCTAGCATAGTTTGAAGATCAGCCACAACTAAAATAAGTACAAAAAACAAGTGTCATCTTTTAACAAATTTTTGAGGTTATGAGGTAATATCTCATTTTTTGGAGCTATTTAAAGTTGATGTTTATGCGTTATGGAAGCTGACATACACCTGGAGATATAGTATTAAAGGATTTAAGACTAAAATTTTGGATGGAAGCTGTGAAAAGTGAAGACTCAGTAGTTTCGTAGCGCGCTACGAAACTACTGTAGGATGCAGTTTGAAAATGCAAATTTTTAAAGGATAAAAGGGTTTACTGTTGAGATTTGATGCTGGTGGGAGGTATATGGATAATATAAATGAATATCCATGGGGTTTGGCACATAAAATTGGAGGTTTGAAGCATGATTTGAAAAGGAAAAGTTTACGCTACGAAAACAATAGACTCAACAGTTTCATAGCGCAGTAGTATTGACATTTTTTGCACCATTTTAGAGGTTGGGATTTGCACAGCTGGAAGGTTGAATTAAAATGAAGATTATAAGACATTTTCCACATGTTTTGAGCATCAGTTCTTTAGCAGTTGGTTCGAATGGACAAAAATGAGGCATTCAACGATTTTTATAGGAAACATGCTTCTATTTTGTAGGAATGGAGAAGAAGCAAGTTGGGGTATAACAACAAGAAGATGAACAACATCATGGTCGAAGTTTAGCTATTAAGAATAGTTTTTAATGATTAGATAAGGATGTTAAAAGTTGTTAAGATATAATAAATAGTGTTTTAGTCCTAGTTGTATTAGGACTGTAAGACAGACAGTTTAACTGTCAGTTTGTAAATAAAGTTTGTTTAGAAGTTGATAGGTGTCAAATTTGAATTTCTTCTCAAATATTTGGAAGGAATCCAAGGATGTAATGACCACTCTATAAGAGGGAATAAATCGAATTGCATAGGGTTGGAATTTTCATTGAACAAGCATACTTTTTGTGATATCATATAACTGTGTTTTTATTCTAATACAGAGAGTTTTGTTTCATTACTCAGGATTCAGAAGGGTTTATGGATGTTTGATTGTCTCATTATGTTTCTCTTTAAGTTACTTGCAGTGGCATGAATGTATATTACTTATAATTCACTAAAGGTGCTCTAACTTCCTATATATGTTCATGAACTGTGTTTATCCTCTGTCCTACTCTTCTATTGATGCATTTAAACCCTGAAATTCCATGAATTCCATATGAAACTGATCTTTATGTTTTGTGAAAGAAAATTTGACTCCATTTACCCAATAGATGTTTGTTGATTAGTAGTACAACCAATTATTCACTTTATTCAGTTTATTCACAAAGTTAGCCATCTGATCTTTATTTGTAAATCATTAACCTATTGAGAGAGCCCTCTCAGGTTGAGGAGGCTAAGCCTCAACAAAAAGTTTGGTTTGAAATAGTTATTCAAGGTCTCCCTGACTAGCAGCCTATCAGGGTGTGATTTTGAGATAATATTTTGGTGCATCTACCGGGAGTCTGAAGATTATCCATTCCAAAAATCAAGAAGCTGAAATTTTGAAGGTAGCAAGAGCTCAGAAATTTTTTCGAGGATGCAATCTACCTTGGTGACTCCATACATTTTTCAAAGGTAAAGGTGGCCTCGAGAAGGAGATACACACGGAGAAATCTTGATCCCAATCCACCTACCACTATGAACAATCCAAACACAATTTCAAAAAGTCAACGAATTTTAGAAATATCAGGTACTCCATCTCATTCGAAATCTTTGTCCTATGAAATATTAAGAAGTCCTGAAGATAAGAAAGTTGATGACAAGATTCATGAAGTGTTGTTTAGATCAGAAAGTGAAAAGGAACTCATTGATGTTATTTTAGACTTGCAAAAGAGAGGAATTGATAATTCAGCCTTAGTGACACAAGAAGACAAGGAAAATTTTTGGGAAGCTATTACCTCTGAACTACTACTAGAAAAAGAGTCTTTAGTCTTGTTGAAATCTAAAGTTGGTTTACCCCTTCCAAATTGGAGTTCTATTGTCAGTGGCTTACAACAACCAAATAGTCCTCCTCATATCAGTTCATCTTCTTTTTCTGCCCCTCCTACAACCACTGTTCATCCTCCAGTCATGGCTGCTCCTGCTAGGTATGCACCACTTGTACTTCTTGCTGTTTTGCATGACCTTCCTAGTAAATATGCTGCTAGGATTCCTACTTGGGGTAGTGATGAGGAAATTTCAGTAGAGGAATTTGTAGATAGATTAAATGATTTTATAGACAGGGAAGAAGTTGATGATGAGGATGTGAAGCTAAGGTTATTTTCATAGAGTTTTATTGGTGAAGTTAGAAAATGGTTTAAGGATCTTGCACTGGGCAGCATTAGAACTTGGAATGATTTTGAAGATAAATTCTTAAGAAATGGGGTAATAGAACCAATCTAGTCCAAGCACTCACTGAATACAACAACCTTAGAAGGGAAGTTGATGAATTTGTCCAAATATTTTCAAAAAGATTCAATATTTTTTTTGACTCAATTCCAGCCCATTTGAAGCCTCCGGAAGCCTTAGCACAAATGAGATATGCTGAAGCATTTGAATATGAATTTTATATCTTGTTGAGGGAAAGAGAGTCACCTACACTTTTTGAAATGTAGAGTGATGTAGTTAAGGTTGAGATAAACATGATAGCTGCTAAAAAGTCAAAAATGGGAAAAAAAAAATTGAAAGAAGAAGAGAAACCATCCACCTCAACTTCTGAAGACAAATTTGATTCAATGATGAAAACCATGGAGAAGTTGATGGATAGGTTAGCTCTTGGTAACACTTTTGCTCCTCCTGTGCAAAATGAACCTCAATTTAGAAATCCACAATTTAGGAGACCTCAAAATCAACAAAGGCTGAGAGAGAATAGAAATCAACAAGCTAACCCTCCATTGAGACCTCCTTTTCAGCAAAATTTAGTAGATGAAGAAGATAAGCTTGAGATTCCTGGAGAATCCATACATTGTCTTGACGAATAAATGTCAGGAATATTCTTGAATAAATAAGAGCATGATGATTTTGATTTGGCTAATCAAAGAGAAGAACCATCAGATTATTTTAAAGGGTATCAACATGCTATTTTCGAGATGAAAAATAAATATAATATCATAAATAGAAATGTGCCTATCATTGCAAACAAAGCGCAGCCCAAGAAATATGCTCCAAAGGCTGTTGAAGCTAAGAATGATACCCCAAAGGTGGCTGAAGGTAAAAAATATATTCCATTTGGTAAGAAAGACACTCAAATTCCTCCTCTTGTCAAAGATGCTGAAAAGTCTGTTTCTGTTTTCAACATTGAGAATGAAATTTCAAAGATTAAAATATTAGTCCCTTTTAGTGAAATTCTCAATGTGAATGAATACAGAAGAAAGATAGCTAAGATGTTGAATTCACAACTAGGGGTTGTTGACATCTTGAATGTCCAAGAAGACAATCCTACTATATATTTGGGTCCAAGCTTAGAAGATGATCAAAATGAAGAGTTTCCTCCTTTTTATGTAAGCATTAGTATTCATGATATGACTTTGCATAATGCTATGTTAGATTCAGGAGCCTCTCATAACCTCATGCCCAAGGTTATCACGGAGAGAATGGGATTGCAAATCACAAGACCATATAAGGATTTGTTTTCCTTTGATTCCAAGAGGGTTCAATGTATTGGTCTAATTAAGGATGTTGTTGTTGGCCTCATGCAAATTCCAACAAAGATAGTTGTTATGGACATTGTTGTAGCTGATATTCCTCCAAAAAATTTTATGCTATTATCAAGATCATGGGCAGTGAAAATCAAAGGCACAATGCAGATGGATCTTTCCTATGCAACAATTCCTGTTTTTGGTGAGCAAAGGAGGTTGTATCGGGAGACTAGAATGACCTACATGGTAAGAGGTAAAGATAAAACTTAGAAATTTTCTATTTGTGCCTTTCATATTAAACTTGGGTCTACCATTATTTTCAATGATTCAGCTGATAGTGTTGAGGAAGAAATTAGAGCAGAAAATCAGCATTCAGAAAATCAACACTCAGAAAATCAGCATGCAGAAAATCGACAAGTAAATGACGAAGAGATGGAGGAATGGTGGTCATTGTACTTTTATGGATCAGCAGGAAAACAAGGGGTAGGAGCAGGGATTTGGATTAAAAATCCAAATTATGAGACTAAGTTTTACTCTTACAAACTGAATTTTGATTGTACAAACAACATGGTTGAATATGAATCTTTGATTTTGGGTCTAGATATTTTGAAAAAGATGAAGGCTCGAAATATTTCTGCTTTTGGAGATTCTGAATTGGTTATTATAAAAGTTGAAGGTGTCTATAAAAAAAAGGATGTAAGAATGAGGGCTTATAGAAATTCATTTTTAGACTTGTTGGAAAATTTTCAGTCTTATTCCTTCATAGTCAAAACTAGAGATCAGAATTCTATTATTGATTGCCTTGATGTTTCCGCAAGTCTTTTCATTATTCCTATGAATTCAAATGAAAAATATGAGAGTGAATTTTTTCATAGGCCATCTATACCAGAAAATATCATAAATTGGCAAGTTTTTGAAGATGATCAACAGGTGAAGAATTTTATTGAGTTGAAAGAAGAATTTGAAAATACACATGTAGATCAACAAAATATGCTTGTTAAGCCTAAAGAAAATTCTGAAGTTTTTCAATTAAAGAATAATTCAATACCAAAGGGTCTTATTCCTCTTGAGAAACTTTTTGATCAAAATGATGTTTTTAAAGCACCAAAATTGCAAGCTGATGAAGAGGAAGTAGAGAGCTGTAATCTTGGTACATTAGCTTTGCCTAAAATGATAAAAATTTCAAAGCTTCTTTCAGCTGATGTGAAATACAAATATTTTGAGATGATGAGAAGGTTTATGGATGTTTTTTCTTGGATTTATTTTGATTTAAAGCAATATGATCCTTCCATTATTCAGCATACTATTCCTATCAAGGAAAATGAGAAGCCTTTCAATCAGAAATTGAGGAGAATTAATCCTCTTATCATGCCATTGATTGAAAAGGAGGTTAAGAAACTTTTTGATGCAAAGATCATTGTTCCAATCAGATTTTCAAATTGGCTTGCAAACTTAGTTCCGGTAAGGAAGAATAATGGAGAAACAAAAATTTGTATTGACTTCAGAAATTTGAATAAGGCTTCACTAAAGGATAACTATCCTCTTCCTAAAATGGATTCAATTCTGAAAAATATTGTTGGTTCACAAAGGATGTCTATGCTTGATGGATTTTCAGGTTACAATTAGATTCTTGTGTATCCAGATGATCAAGAAAATACAGCTTTCACAACACCATGGGGTACATTCATGTATGCTAAAATTCCCTTTGGTCTCATGAATGCCGAAGCCACTTTCCAAAGAGAAATGGATATTGATTTTTCTGAAGAAAAGGATAATTCGGTAGTTGTTTATCTTGATGATATCATAGTCTATTCAAAAAAAGAAGAAGATCATTTGAAACACCTAGAAAAAATTCTGTTGAAATGTAGAAGGTTTGGTATCTCTCTCAATCCTACTAAAAGCTTCTTTTCTTTAACATTAGGCAAATTACTTGGTCATATTATTTCTAAAGAAGGAATTAGGATTGATCCTAATAGAGTCAATGCAATTCAAAAGGTATATTTTCCAAGAAGTAGGAAAGAGATTCAATCATTTCTTGGGAAAGTGAATTTTGTTAGGCGCTTCATTCCTAACTTTGCTGAGATTGTCAAAGATATAAAAAGGATGCTAAAGAAAGGAGTGGAAATTAAATGGACAACTGAAGAAAGGAAATATTTTGAAGAAATAAAAAAGGCACTCACACAAGCACCAGTGCTCATCAGTCCACATTTTTCCAAAGAATTTCTGGTTTTTACATTTTCTTCCGAAAGCACAATTGTTGGAGTTTTGCTACAAAAAGGAAAGAAAGGAATTGAACAACATATTTCTTTCTTTAGTAGGACATTAGCAAAATGCTGAACTGAAGTATAATATCCTAGAGAAGCAGGCCTATGCTTTGGTGAAAGCTATTAAATATTTCAGAATTTATGTTTTGCATTCGCACATCATAGCATATGTTCCAAGTGTTGTGGTAAAGGACATTCTAACTCAGGCAGATCCGTATGGAAAAAGGGGAAAATGGATCACCAAATTACTAGAATATGATATAGACATTAAACCAACGAAGTTGGTGAAGGGACAAGGCTTGGCGAAGCTAATGACTCAGTCATATCTGGATTGTCTTGACATAAATCTGAATGCAGAAATATCAGAAATTTCTGAAAATGAAGAAGAATTGGTCCAAAATGATGATAAATTTCTTACTTCAGAGTGGTATAAGGATGTGGTTTTTGTCCTACAACATAATAAAGCTCCCGCTGGTCTAACGAAGTCCAAAGCAAGGTTTGTTAAGCTAAAATCATTGTGATATTTTGTCTATGATAGAAATCTGTTTTGGAAAGATGTAGGAGGAATTTTGCTGAATTGTTTGCTTGAAGAAGAGGCTGAAAAGATAACTGATGAAGTCCATAAAGGTGATTGCGGAGGACACCATTATTGGAAAGCTACAACAAACAAGATCCTAGGAGCTGGATACTTTTGGCAAACAATGTTTAAAGACATTTACAAAAAGATCGTTGCATGTCATGAGTGTCAAATTTTTGAAGGAAGAAGAAAGCTTGTACCTCTACCTTTGGTTCCTATTTATGTTGAAGCTCCATTTCAGCAATGGGGTTTATACTTTATTGGAGAGATACATCCATCTTCATCAGGACAGAATCGCTAGATTCTTATAGCAACGAACTACTTAACCAAATGGATAGAAGCGATATCAACCAGGCAAGATAATGACTCTGTTATTATTTATTTATTAGAGAATAATATATTGTCAAGATTTGGATGTCCCATGAAGATTATAACAGATAATTCTCAAGCATTTAAGTCCAAGAAAATTATTAATTTATGCCATTAATATCACATCACTCTTGGACACTCTACAACCTACTATCTGCAAGGTAATGGTCTTGCTGAATCATCAAACAAGAGAATTGTAAGAATCATCAAAAAGGTACTGCAGGAGAACAAGAAAACTTGGCATTTAAAGCTGAAGTATGTCCTATGGGCTGATAGGATCTGTACAAAGAGATCAATTGGAATTCTGCCATATGAATTAGTCTATGGAGCTGAAATTGTTTTTCCAACATCACTTGGGGTACCGGTTATGAAGTTAATTCAAGGACTTGAAGAAGAACCAAATGCCATCCAAAGGAGCATAAACCAGCTGATAGCTTTGCAAGAAAAGATAAATGAAGTCTATGACAGTCATCAGCATGTTCAAAACAGAATCAAGAATACATTTGATAGGAGGATCAAAGAGGACATTTTTTAGATTCATGACAAAGTGCTGAAATGGGAGGCCAAAATTGAAGAAAAGGGCAAGCATGGTAAGTTTGACAATTTATGGAAGGGTCCTTTTCAGATTGCTGGTTTTCATGGAAACAACACTTGCATATTGCAGGAAATTGATGGACTATTATATTCTGGAGGGCCTGTTAATGGCAGGTTCCTAAAGAATTATGTTTGTTGAAGTAACATCATTCATTCATGACATTGTATATATTCATCTTTGTCAAGTTTCTGCTAATAAATGAAAAGCTTAAACAGAGATCTTAAGCCCGAGGTGAAGGCCCAACAGTTCAAAGAATATAATTTTCAACAAAAATTTCTATTTTTTATCAAAATGGATGGCATTGGTGCTGTGGGTTCTTAGTGTACCACAAGGGCACACTATCCCAAGTGGAGCCACTGTTATCACTATAAAAATTTTCTGAAACTTGGTCAGTTACACTTGTTCCTAAATCATAATGCTACATAGGGTTAGAGTCATTTTTATATCTTCAAAGTTCTATATCATGGGTTAAAGGTCTCATTACATCACCAAAAAATGTTCATCAACCTTGTTTCATTCTTCAAAGATCTTATACCATGTTTTGAAACCCATTTTTAAAGTTTTTTTTGAATATTTGATGAATAAGCCATGAAACCACATTTTCATACCGCACTCAGTGTAGAAAGTTGATTCTACGCTACGAAAACGCTGGTGATTTCGTAGCGCAAAAACCTGAATTTGCAAATCATGCGCTACGAAATCAGGGATTCTCGGTTTTGTGTATGAGTTGTCACATCTGTCAAATATAGTTAAATTGTTCATTATTAGGTGTCATCCACGAGTTCTAATTCACGCATGCAACCATTTATTATAAATATTAGGAGTTATTTGTATCGATTAGAGGTCAGATTGTCATTGGTCCTTTCAAATTTGAAAATAGTTGGTCGTTTTCGATTTCATTTGTCTCATGCAAGACAAAAGTGCATGCGTGCTTATGTTTTGGAAGAAGCAATTAGTGGTGAAAGACCAGAGTTCATTGAAACAAATTCAATCGAGGCAGAACTGAAACAAATTCAAGTGAGGCTGCTCATTCAATAGTATTTTCAAAACTTACTATCAAGTGAATTTGAAATTCATTTCTGGTAGAAGCAGGATTGTTATCAAGCAAGGCTGAACTCATTTACTAAGTGAGCCAGTTCATTCAACAAGAAGCTCTGATTGCTAATTTGCTAAAGACACAGGGTTTTTAGAGGGATTATCATAAATTTCTGAAGATTCAAGGTTTTCAAGAAGAAAATGGCTGAAGAAAGGAGTCATAGGTCTGGTCATTGCCTAAGAACATAACCTAAAAGTGTAGAAGCTCTTACAAAAGACAAGTCTGTGAAGAAGCCTTTAAGAAAGTAGGTTGCTAGAGGTTTTGTGAAAAACTTCAAGGAGGAAACACTCAAGTCACCAAAGAATTTTCCATAAACTTCATAGGATCAAACTCAAAGATTCGATTCCTCAATTTACCAATTTCCCCTGAAGTGATATCAGCAGTTATAGAAATTCCGAGGGGAGAAGACATGTGGTTTAAAAATTTCAAGTTTGACATGGTACCCTGCAAAATCTTTCTAAAACAAAAGTTTACAAAGGTTGACTTGAACAAGGTTGTGCCAAGAAGTTATGTTAAAGATACATTTGCCAATCTGCTCTACAATATTCAGAGGTACTTCACCTGTGAAGGGAGATACCACAAGGTGTATACCTATCACTTTAAACTCTTGCTTCATTTCACAGGGATAATATCTCTAGATTTACCTTTTTATCTTTTTATAAGTTTGGCTAAGATGTCGTATAAGGTACAAATAAGAGTTGAGTCATGTGAAACCTCATTATTTCACCATGGCTTAGTCAAGTTAATAGTCTTACATGAGCTGCAGAAAGCAAATAGAAATTGGGCTGAATTCCTTTTTTTGAGTAGAATTGGGATTGAAGGGATAGGTGTTAGTCCTCAAGCTAAAGAAAAAACTCCATCAAAATTTACTGCCCGTGTAGAAACAAAGTCAAGAAGATTTTTTAAGCTCAAGCCTCGAAAACAAGTTAAAGAACCAACGATAGGAACAACATTGAAAATCCAAGATACTCCTAAATCTGCACAGAAGAAGAAAACTCTGGTTAAGGAGACAATTATAGAGCAGTCAACTAGTAAAACAGATCAAATGAGGTTGACTAGGAGTCAAAGGTTAAAGGAAAAGGGTAAGACTGTAGTTACAGAGGGGTCAAAAGGCAATTTGAATGATATACTTCAAGCTATTGATATTGAAGAGTCTCCCCTAGTACAAGCAGACTTCATCAAACTGGATACAGGTGGCAGCAAATTGAAGAAATTGAAAACATCCAAAAGGTTAGATTTTTAGGATGAAGTGGCAGAGTCTATCTTTAAACCTAGGAAACCCTCAACTAGGCACCCCAAGAAGTTGAAACAATCAGACATGGAGATAGATCAAATAGGAGGTGAAAGTGATAATGTTTTTGAAGAAACTACAAATACATCATTTTCAATGCCCGAAGAAGACAGAAACAGGGTTTTCAATATTCAGAAGGAAAAGAGTAGCTATGAAGATGTCAAATAAAAACTCAGATTGGAAAATAATGAGATTGATAAGTTGAAGAAAAAGGTGAGAGTGCATGCAAAAGAAAGGGCAAACTTTGAAAGGATGAAAGGACTGTGGGAGTTGGAGAAAAATCCAAACCCTGAATTAATTGATAGTCAAGCTCAATTCTTCATATGGACCCTACCTGCAATCAAAAAAGAAAAATTAATTAGGATGTTCAATACTAAACTAAGGGTAAACAATAGAAGGCTTAAGAGGAGAGTAGAAGACCTAGAAATTCAGCTAGCATAGTTTGAAGATCAGCCACAACTAAAATAAGTGCAAATAGCAAGTGTCATCTTTTAACAATTTTTTGAGGTTATGAGGTAATATCTCATTTTTGGAACTGTTTAAAGTTGATGTTTATGGGTTATGGAAGCTGATAAACACCTGGAGATATAGTATTAAATGATTTAAGACTAAAATTTTTGATGGAAGCTATGAAAAATGAAGACTCAACAGTTTCATAGCGTGCTACGAAACTGCTGAAGGTGACACACAACAGTTTCATAGCACGTTACAAAACTGATGTAGGATGCAGTTTGAAAGATTTTTGAAAAATTTCAAAGGAGAAAATGGTTTAGTGTTAAGCTTTGATGCTGGTGGGAGGTATATGGAGAATATAAATGAATATCCAGGGGGTTTGGCACATAAAAATGGAGGTTTGAAGCATGACTTTAAAAGGAAAATTCTGCGCTACCAAAATAACAGACTCAACAATTTCGTAGCGCAGTAGTATTGATAGTTTTTGCACCATCTTAGAGGTTGGGATTTGCACAGCTGGAAGGTAGAATTAAAATGAATATTATAAGACATTTGCCACATGTTTTTAGAATCAGTTATTCAGCAGTGGGTTCGAATGGACGGAAATGAGGCATTCAGCTATTTGATAAGAAACATGCTTCTATTTTGCAGGAATGGATAAGAATCAGGTTGATGGGGTCTAACAACAAGAAGATGAAAAACATCATGGTCGAATTTTAGCTGTCAAACATAGTTTTTAATGATTGGATAAGGATGTTAAAAGTTGTTAAGATATAATAAATAGTGTTTTAGTCCTAGTTGTATTAGGACTGTAAGACAGACATTTTAACTGTCATTTTGTAAATAAAGTTTGTTTAGAAGTTTATGGGTGTCAAATTCGAATTTCTTCTCAAATATTTGGAATGAATCCAAGGATGTAATAACCACTCTATAAGAGGGAAGAAATCGAATTGCATAGGGTTGGAATTTTTATTGAACAAGCATACTTTTTTTGATATTAGAGAACTGTGTTTTTATCCTAATACAAAGAGTTTTGTTTCATTACTCAGGATTCAGAAGGGGTTATGGATGTTTGATTGTCTCATTATGTTTCTCTTTAAGTTACTTGCAGTGGCATGAATGTATATTACTTAGAATTCACTAAAGGTGCTCTAACTTCCTATATATGTTCCTGAACTATGTTTATCCTCTGTCATACTGTTCTATTGATGCATTTAAACCCTGAAATACCCTGACTTCCATATGAAACTGATCTTTATGTTTTGTGAAAGCACATTTGACTCCATTTACTGAATATATGTTTGTTGATTAATAGTACAACCAATTATTCAAATTATTCAGTTTATTCACAGAGTTAGCCATTTGATCTTTATTTTTAAATCATTAACCTATTGAGAGAGCCCTCTTAGATTGTGGAGGCTAAGCCTCAACTAAAAGTTTGGTTTGAAATAGTTACTTAGGGTCTCCTTGAATAGCAACTTATCAGGGTCTGATTTTGAGATAACACTGCATCTCCTCCATGTAATATGGAAAAGACAAACTACCCCAAAAGCAACCAAAGCAACAAGATATCTTGTTGCTTTCTCTCCTCCTCATGTGCATCATGAAGCAAAAACATACTAATGGACATATGGAATGTCACATCAGCCCAATAAAAATAAACATCATCAATTCACATCATGAGAGCATCATGCCAAGATTTACCCAATACAAAACACATAGACATAGGAGATTTCATGTGGTGGCCAAACTCTCTCAAGTGAAACCAAAATGAACATGCCTTCATTTGCTTCATTCTATCATTGATAAACAAGGCATGAATAAGAAAATTATGAGCTATTGGGTGGTAACCATACTCACCCAAGAGTAGCGAGCGCAACCATGTCTCCTTCTTCATTTCATAAGTGTTATTCAAGGCATGGATCAAACAAATATGAGCCTTGGGGCAGTGACAATAACCATCCAAGGGAAACCAACGTAACCAAGCTTGCTGGCCCATATAAATTTGCAAGTGGTCATGCAACCCCTTTCTTATTCTCCTCATCCAGTCACCGCAATATGGAAGATGAGTGATGTGTTGCATAATCATGGTATCCTCCCTTTGTAGAATACCATCTTCCCCAAAGTGATGAAGAACCTTGCACTACATGAAATTTTGAAGTGCACCTCCAATGAAATCTCTTAATGAGACCTTCTTCTCATCCATGGCCTTCCAAAACCACCGAGGTTCTGGATTTGCTGTAGGTATAAGTCTCTCTTTGAGCTGTGAGATGCTCATTGAGAAAGTGTCATCAAGAAAGGAGAAAAGGTTTCTCGTATCTAGATGTCTTCCATTCATCATCTTGTCCTCCATTGCTTCATGAGTGAAGCTACCTTCAGAATGCTCCAAGAATAATGGGGCCTCATCATTATCACTACTTCTAAGTGTCAGCGTTGTAGGCCTGCAAGGTGATACATAAATTGTCTCAAAGAAAGGTACAACATTGATCTCATAACCAGTCATTGTACAAAGGATTATGCTTATCCATCCTTCTGAAATTATACACCTCAACTCAAGAGGTTGAATGTAGTTCATCCATGAAAAAATAGGATAGCTTTACATCTCCTCCTTGATTAGATCAAGTTTCCTCTGCACTGTGATATGTTACGGCTCCAAATCAGCACTATGTTCTAACCCTTGGCTATGCATTGGCCCTGATGGCATAGTCCCATAAGTTTCAATAAGATATACTAAAACAATAGGTGGTGAATTTGTATGCATACCTTGGATCAACTGATATGAGCGAACCTCTTGACAGAACACAAGAGTTCCTCCAACCGGGACAATAGTGCCTCCAACTGCTGGTAAGAGTGATGGTTGCTCTTCTCCAAGTGTACCAGCGCTAGAAACTTCCTCCTCTTCCTCATGTGTCTCCTAAACCATGCATGGGACTCCATATGTCAAGAGCTCAAGACCATATTGCAAAGATGCAAGAGTCTCCTCTTCGGATGCAAGTACTTCTGTAGTTGGTGGTCAATGTAGTGACTTCTTGTCCAAAGTGTCGAGATTGACAGCCTCCTCCTTAGGACATGTATCTTTGTAGAGCATCTCTATCTTCTTCACATCAAACTTATTTCTCAACTTGTGAAATAAATTTGAATATTTATTCACCTTTGCATGTTCGATGTGACAAAACCACCAATTATTGGCTTCATCTGAAAGGTGAAGTGTTGCAATTTGGACAGCCTCTTCTTCAGCTATAGGATGTAGTCTGAAAAATGTATCTAACTCTCTCCTCCAAGCCTTAACAGTGCTTGAGAAAGACCCATAAAATGTAGGTAAATAGAATCTATTATGCCTCTTTCTTCTATTGCTGCTATAGGATCCTCTTTCTTCTTTGATCTTGAAGAATTGTTGGAGAGTTAGCTTCTCCTTGAATTCTCTAGACTGTGCTTTTTACTCTTCAAGATATAGACTGAGTGTCTCATGAGTCTCAGGTTCATTCCTTCCTTCATTTCTACACCCTTCACCTTCTTCAAAGAAAGTGGGTATAGTGGATCTATGAGGAGATCTAGGGTTCTCCAGTTTTCTTCTTTGTTGATACGAAGTGTTGGGGCCTTCCTCATCACATCTTCTTCTTGGATCTTCTTTCTACCTTTCCTCTTTCATTTGATAGACCTCCTTGGAGAGATCTTACATATATCTATAGGAATGAGTGGCAGAATTTTCTTCCTCCATGATAGATCTCATCTATCTGTTTCTTCTTTAGATGAAAAAGATGAAGTGTCCACAAGCTGAGCCAAAGGTCATGCTCTGATACCACTGTAATATCCCAAAAGGGAGAATGCAGTAATACTTCACACAATATAAAAAATGACAACAAGATAAACAATAAATCTTAAGACAACATCAGAATTTATAGAGATGATGAGCCATTTTATTAGATTGGAGAATAATTAGTTACACAATGTACAAAATGTGAGTAGATCTAGCCAAAATGTTGGTCTAGAATCACCTAGAAAGCATGCTACAACAGGTACAACATAACTGGAGAGGCACTAAAGCAAATACTGTGCTTTCCTTTCAGCATATTATGAACATATAGTTGTAGGCTAAATAGGAAAATGCATATCTACTCAAATCTGGAGCTCAAATGATGCCAAGATTCAAGATCTGGCCAATGTGATGGATTCCCAAGATAACCTAGAAAGTATTTTCCAGATCTGCAACTTTGGAAAATCACCTCCCTGGGATTTGATCCTTGATCTGCTGGGAAATATAGATCTGAAGCTAGATCTGACAAATAGATGTCTGAAATATGATATCAAATCAGATCTATGAGCTAGAAGCTCTAGATCTAGCTTCTCAATCCTCCAATGATGATTGTAGCTGCTGCAACAAAAATACCTCTAGAAACTGCATTGTGAGGGAAAGAGAGGCCTTCTACCTGCTGAAAAATGATGCAATAAGCTCCAATATTATGGAAATATTGATGGAAATGTGAGGGGATGATCCCTCATAGGATTTCTAGCTTAAATACTAGCAACTTCCTTCCTCCCTTTAGATCTGCAAGATAGATAGCGTAATTCCTGAAGGAAGTACTGCTGCTGGGAGGTCAATAACTTTTGGCCTGATGCCTGATCTACAATGAAGCTCTGGGAAGCTGATATTTAAGCCCAAGGTGATAGGAATAAACCCTCACCAGTTCTCAAGCTAAAGTACTGAAGACAACTTCCTCCTTCCAAACTGATCTTCAGAAATCTACAATTTCTGAATATGAGTGTTCTGCAAAAGTAGGGAAAGGAGATGGAACTTAAAGCCTGATGTATAATGAAGTAAAATCCTCTTTCTTGGTCTGTTTAGACTTTGTGCATTCTCTTGCTGTTTACCAGAGTTGTTGTGCTGCTTAGCACAAGGAATTACTGTTTAGGAATTCCTTCTCCTTCCTTGAGAGGCCTCTTGGAGGAGTATTTCTCTTCATTTCTCCACATTCAGGCTTGAGGCCAAGAATCCTCCTTCAACTACAGCGCAATTTCTATTTAGAGCTGGGTTATGTTGCAGGGTGTTGCAGTGGAGGTTACTGAACACCACTTTCGGAGCTTATTTTTCAGAGGAGGAAGCCTTCTTTCCTTTGGAGGACCAGTAAGGAAGTATCTGGGTTGATTTCACCATATTTGGCACCAGGACAACCATTTTCCATCATCTACAGTGCATACCCTCTCCTTGACTGTGTTATTTTCAGACATCATCTGCAGTGATGGTTGTAGTGTTTGTTTGGAGAGTGAGATATTCAGTGTTAGGATCAGCCTTTCACTTGGAAGATCCATTGGAGGAGGTTTTTTCAGCTTGTGCATCATCTACAACCATCTCCATCCAGTTCTTGAGTTGTAGTCCTCCATATGATTTGCTGAAACAATAGGAGATGAAAATTTAGGCATACCTTGATGAAATTTGGAAGTATCTTGTATGGATATAATGGCTTCTTCCTCCAATGAGTTAGCTCCTCCAACTGAAGATGCTGAGGGCTGCTCCTCCCTAGTTGTGACAACACTGGTACAAGTTTCCCCCAATGGTGGCGAGGGCCTCTTCTCCTTTGATTTTTCACCAAATTTCCCAATCAACCTTCGAGTAAACTCAACAAAAATAACCACTCTTGCATGGCTCAAATGTCTGAACCACCAAATTTTTGCTTCACCCTGTAGGTGCAACGCTACAATCTCTACAGCCTCCCTTTCTACCACCGAATGTAATAGGAAGAATGCATCTAGTTTCCTTGCCCAAACCCTTACTATAGGTGACCCATCAAAAGTAGACAATAGAAACCTATTTCCCTTGATCCTTCCTTGGCCACAAGGTCTTCTTTCTTCCTCCAAATGGATGAACTCAGGGAAAGCTAGAGTCTCCTTGAAGGCTCTAGGTTGAGATTTGTACTCAACAAGGTATTCACTTAGAATCATGTGATCCAAGTGTTATCCATCTTCCGATAATTTTTCCTCCTTGTCAAAAGGAAAGGATATGTTCCAATCCTTTGGAGCTCTCTGCAACACTGGTCTCCTCTTCTGATCATAGGAAGTTCATGGCTCTTCCTCCTCTTGAAACTCGCTAAAATTTTCACTGCTCCCTTTCTCTTCTTCTTGTTTAACCTCCTTGGAGAAGTTCTTCCTAGATCTAAAAAGTGATGAGAGCAAGCTCATCCTTTCCATCATTCTGACCTTGCTCTTTATTTTATAGCACTTTGGCTTGAATTCCACAGGCTGAGAAAAATATCTTGCTCTGATACCACAGAAACAATGAGCTATGTAGAACCTGCAGTGAATCATGTGGAAACTTTGCTAGATGCAGCTGGACCTTTGCGCAGGCCTAGACTTGCACTCCTGTTGGCTTGAGGGGTCATGACCGAGGGTTGGAGGTTAAGGTTTTCCAACAAACCCCTATACTACTGGCCCTTTCGGCAGTGACCTACTTGCGCACGCCAAAGTCTCACCTGAAGCAGTATGGGAGGGTGCTGGAACCAAGTTTCTGCACCCTGGGAGAGGGTAGGTAAGTCAGGTAGAGCTATGTTCGACTTCACAAATATTAGATCACATATTACAAAACTTAGATCTATTGGTCCCTTCGCATCCACGCGTGCAATACCACTTATATTCACAGTAGAAAACAGATATAGGGTAATAAATCAACTACCGCAGCTATTCTTGCATAAATTATGACAGAAAAATTCACATCAATAGTCAATGCAGCATAAGCAATTAACATAGTTACTTTCGGAGCTCAACATAAAATCATGCGTAACATAACAGATATCATAGAGTTTCATTAACAGATTCAGATATTCCAACAACATTCCTCTTTCATTAATCCTTTAGATCCTTGTACAATACCCAAAACCCAACCTGTGCACACAGCAGCATGGTCTGCACAAAGTAGAATTGAGGATCTCTGCGTACACAACCAGCAGGAGTCCTTTCCCCAAAAAACCCAAAACATATCTACTAATTCACGATTTTCACCAATCTTAGTTCATTTTCTTCCCCTTCAACTCAAAAAAGGTTCAACTACTTATACTACTTTAGCCTACGCATCCAATGTTACCCTTGACCCGTTTACAATGCATTAGGGGCTTTGACCCACCCCAAAACCCCTGCATTAGACTAAATATAATAAAAAATATACAAAATGGACCAGATTCACAATTTTGTAGGAGACCCTGTTCTAACAGTCCCCCAACACAATCTTGTGACTTGTCCTAAGTCACTGTGGTGGTGGGGCCTCCAGCTGCGCTTGTATGGCTACTCTGGCCATAGAGTCATTTGATCCAATACAATTTGAGCTAGCTACCATTGATGTAGCCTGGGAGCATATCATCGTGCAGGGTAGCTAGCCTAACTGCTCCTCCATATGTGATCTCCCTAACTGTGTAGGGACAGGGCCAATGCTGCCAGAACTTCCTGGGATGCTTTGAAAACTGGCTATCGTATAAGAGGACCAATTCTCCTTCTATGAATGTCTTCTGGTGAATGTGTCGATCATGCTAGGATTAATTGTCGGGCCTTCTAGACTTGCTGATAGAAGTTTGCAATAAAACGATCTTCCTCCAAATCCATACGCAAACTAGTAACAATATACTCCATGGGCATAACGACTTCTTTAACATAAACCATCCTGAATGGGGTTTTTCCTGTTAACTTATTGCAGGTTGTTCAATAGGCCTAGAGGACAGATGGGATGCGCACATCCCAATCGCTACGATCAACATTGCATACCTTTGTTATTTCTCCAAGATTTTATTAGAAGCTTCAACTGTGTCATTGGCCTGGGGGTGATATGGTGTGCTCTTCGCATGATGGATCCAGAACTTCTCAGTCAAAGCTTGGATTGTTTCATTAACAAAGTGCGTACCTCTGTGACTCCTGAGAATCTTCGAAAATCCAAATTTGGTCAATATTTGTTTAAATATGAAGTGCACAGTGGTATCCGCAGTACAATCCTTTACTACTTACGCTTCCGCACACCTGGTTACATAATCAGTGGTTGTAATAATGTAGTGCACACCCATCTTCTTCCATGGTGGGTTGATAGGCTCGATGAAATCGATAGCCCATTTATCAAATTATTGTAGAGCCATTTGTGGTTGAAGGGTCATTTCATCTCTACGGGATGACCTTCCTGTTCATTGGCATGTATCGCAGGCTTTACAATAGTCGTGGGCGTCACTATGCAGGGTTGGCCACCATAACCCAGCCCTCAAGATATTTTTCGCCATTGCTTTCCCTTCGTAGTGACCTCCTGCTACTCTGTCATGAGCCTCTGCCAAGATAACATTCCTTTCGTGCTCCAAAACATATCATCGCAATACTTCATCTACCTCCATCTTATATAATTGACCTGTGATGATGGTAAAGTCTGCTGCCCGGGTGACTAACTCTTTCTCTAGCTATAAAAATTACTCTGGAGGTGCCATCCTAGTAGTCAAGAACTGAATGATATCAGTGAAGTGTGCATATACTACCTTAATAGAAAATAGCTACGCATCAGGCAATTTGGCTTCCAGGTCAGTTGACTCCTCACCACTCTCTATTCAAGACAAGTGGTTCGGCCCAGCATTCAACTTTCCCATCTTGACGATGATTTCAGAGTCATACTCCTGAAATAGCAGTATCCATCAGCATATTTTCCCCCCAAACACAAGCTTATTGACCAGGTACTTCAGAGTTGAATGGTCTATGAACATTTTGAAGCGTCCTCCTAACAAGTAGTGCCGATATTTCTACAACGCGTAGACCATGGCCAATCCCTCTTGCTCTGTGGTGGAATAGTTGTGTTTCGCACCAAAGAGATTCCTACTTGCAAAGGAAACTGAATGGTAGATATCTCCTTCTCCTAGATACGTAAGGACAACCCCGAGAGCAATGCTCAACACATCGACATGAACATGAAATACCTTCTCCCAATCTGGAAAGATGAGAATAGGTGACGAGACAATCTTTTCATTAAGTAACTTGAAGCTTTGTTGACATTCATCATTACAAAAGAGCGAAACATCCTTCTTGAGCAATTTTTCCATAGGGGCAGTAATCACCGCATAGCCCTGAATAAATTTCCTGTAGTAGCTCGTGTGTCCAAGGATCGATCGCAGTTGTTTCTCCATGGTTGGTACAAGAAATTTTATGATAACTTCGATTTTGGTAGGATGTGCCATTAGTCCTTGCCGACAAACTATATGGCCGAGCAAGATTCTGAAGGGTACGCAAAAGATACACTTCTTGATATTTAGGGAAATCTGGTGTTTTTGGCAGGCATCCAACATCATGCACAGGTTTGATATGTGTGCTTTTACTAGGCCAAAGACAGTCCAATCATCGAAATACACCTCGAGGAACTTGTGAATGAATTATTTTAACATTGCGACAATGACTGGTGAGAAGATAGCAGGGGAATTTTTGAGTCCAAATGGCATGACAGTGTACTAAAATGATCCCCACTAAGTGGCGAACGTGGTCTTGCTGCAGTCCTTAGGTGAAATTTTGATCTGATGGTATCCTGAGAATCCATCCGTGAAGGAGTATACTTGATGTCCTCCCATGCTGTCTAAGATTTCATTTGAGAAGGGTGTCAGGAATGGATCATGAACACAGGCATCATTCAACTTGTGCAAGTCCACGCAGATCTGAATCTCCCCCTTAGTTTATTTCTCCTGAACCACCATTGGACTGACCCAATTTGACTATTCAATTGGTTTAATGATACCTGTAGCAAACATTTTATCTAGCTCATCCTTGACCTTCTGCTTATACTTGGGGTTCAACCTATAAGGTCGTTGCTTTATGGGCCGCACATCGGGTTTAAGAGTGATATGCATGACCCCTAAGTCCTTTGTGATCCCCTTAAGCTCAGAAAACTTTGTAGGGAACAAGTTCTGATATTCTGTAAGTAATTCAGCTACTTTGGCTACTGTATTCTCATCCCAGTAGTCCCCAATCTTAGCTAACTTAGGGTGTTATTTTGTCCCAATGTTTACTTCACGCAGCTTGAGAGGCTTAGTGACATCCACTTCTTTCAGTGGAGGTCCTTCAATGACGCGCTCCCCTTCCGA
Source organism: Pinus albicaulis (assembly GCA_034641835.2). NCBI lineage: Eukaryota > Viridiplantae > Streptophyta > Pinopsida > Pinales > Pinaceae > Pinus > Pinus albicaulis. The sequence continues at coordinate 104,893 of JAXQQM020057825.1, forward strand.
CTCTGGGATAGAGACAGACTGCGGATCATCTTCACCTTCCTCTCTTTCAGCTGTGGTAGTTGAAAATATCCTGCATCTGTGTTTCCCATGTCGGTGTCCCAAATACTACAGAAGAGTCGGTCTTTCCAAACAAGAATGTATATATGTCCTACAGAGCTTCTTCAAGTGCCTTGGAACCCCCTATGAGTCTGAATGTTCCTATAAATTCATTCTTTAGATTTTACCAGTGGCGAGTGCGTTGATGTAGCTCTGCATCCAGGTACCAGGTAGTAGGGATCAGACCCAACACATGAGTGAATAAGTGAACCCACTCTTCTATAGTTTGGTCACCCCACACCTCCATCCATGCAACCACATGTTCGCGCAGATCCCCTAGGCCAAGGAACAACTTGACCTATACCTCTGTCGGTGTCTCAAATTACAGGAGCATCATGCCTCGACAATCCTCTCACTCCGGGAATGATTCCTTATGCATCTCCCACTATTGTGCAGGGGTTGCACACATAGCTAGGTTAAGGGCCCATAACCTTCGTTCCCTGGGAACCTCAACTTCAAATTCTCGAAAAATTCCCTAACGTTACCAGAACCATCGAAATAAGGTATATCTCTTACCTCTGAGGAGATGCAACAGAATTTCTTTGTGAACTGAAGACATCACAGCACAGAGACATCATGTAACCGATTTTTCAAATTCTCTATCTCCCCATCAGAGCTGAAGAAACATTCACTATCCTTTTCCCAGTAGAGTACTTCCTCCGCCGTGGGGTTGATCCAATCTTCATCTTGCACAGTCAACTTATAGATGTGATCCAAATCCTCTTCGTCGCACATTGGTTCTGTGTATCGTTCGCCTTCCGCAAGATCTGATGGTACTATTACCCTTACACAATTATTTTCGAATACCATGCTTCTCTTCTTTAGGTTAATAATGCCCCCCATATCGATGGCCCAATCCAAGCTTAGGAGCACAGGGTAGGGGTCTGCATCTTCTACAATCTAAATTACTTCAAAATCAGCCCAGACCTTGACCCCTGCGATATCCACCACAATCTTCGATAATCTCCCCAAGGGTATGATCTTCTGTTGATTGGCCATACACAACTGGATAGTGGGCCATTCCAAATTAGGCTCCCCCATTCATTTCCAAGTATTTTTAGGTAATACAGTCGCATCTAATCCTAGGTCCAAAATAACCTGATCCATCTCATAATCACCAATCTATGCAGTCAACTGCATCTCCCTACTAGTTCGTTTCTTATATCTATAGAGTTTGTGTATGTCCTTGACTTCTGGAGGGAGGCTAGGTCATGCTGCGCAGCTATCTATTAATGCCTGAAGATTATCCACAGCCTTTGGGTTGCATAATAACTTCATAGATGCCTGTAAAAATGGTTTGACCTCCTCATCTACCTTGAGGTCTTCAAGCGGCTGCGAAGTAGGTGCCTCCACCTCAGAAAAGTATTTGCGGGTTGCGACAAATGTTTCCTTCTCCTTTTTTAGATCCAAACCTTCCTGTTTGATAACTTCTTGTCAGATCAAAGGCTCAATTTTCGTCTTCTCCCCATGCCCCCCGATGGCCATCCCACTACGCATTACGACATTTACACTTGGATCCTTGTCCCACAGTTCAGCCTTAACCCTCTGCACATTCTGTGTAGGTGTCGACTACTTCTCCTGCATCTTTACTATTAATATTGGACAATCTTCAATCGCATGGTCTAGCTATCTGCAATACCGGCAAGACTACTTTGTAGGGTTTAGACAATCCCTGGCAAAGTGTCCTACTTCTCTATAGTTATAATAGATTGGTCCCTCGTCCCCGATGTAATATTCCCAAATTTTCACATCATGTTTGGAATATTAGAGTCCTTGATTTTCTTAATGAATTAAGTAAATAAAAGGGATGAGGGACCCACAATCCTCAATATGAATAAATATCCACTTTTAGCCTAGATCTACATAAGAAGGTAGTTGAGCAACTATAAATGTGAATGAAATTGGAGAATCTGCCTCATTAATGAGATAGATCATGGAGGTTGACACATTCAACTAAGATCTTGAAGGGATCAAACAGAGGGATGATTCATTCAACTAAGATCTTGAATATTTTAAAGATCATGGGACTTCAATGATAAAGTGATGGAGGATGTTGTGCAAACAAGGCACACTTGATGGAAGGTGTACATTGCACCTAGACATGATGGTTGAATTGGTCAAATAATGCAGTCCAACTTGGAGGATCTTGTACACATGTGAAATCACAGTCTAGATAAGGGCCAAGGATTGGGAAGGCTTAAATGTTATATAAATAAGATGAAGGCAAGGATGAGGGCATGCTAATTATTCTTGATGTAAAGATCTTTTTAGATATGGAATTGTCATGTGACATTCCAATGCTTTCTTGGGCTATTTAGCAGAGATTGCAGGTGCTGTTTAGCATAAGGTGTTCCTGGTAGGTGTTGTGCTATACAACAACCCC